>VMDR010037151.1:0-10307 GCA_007922815.1 Macrotus californicus | reverse complement strand
CTGTGGATAATAAAGATGGCTGAGTAAAGGAAAGTAAGGAAAATACTTCAGGGCACCTGTGGGAAATTGAAAGAGAAATAAAATGACAGAGAAATGGGACAAGGATTCTAAAAATACTAGAAAATGAAGCATTTCCTTTAGTAGATAGCAAAGTCCCATTCAAATCTCTGTATAGAGATATATATTAAGTATACACATACATGCACACACATCTGTATACACACACATACTTAAGTATATTTTTATGTGGTAATATCTATATCATAATAGATGATTTCACTATTACAGATATCATATGATTTTCTTTTTAACATACAAGAGATAATTATGATTTCTAAATTATTTTTTTTGTGCCAGTAAAAGAACCCTCTGGTTCTATGCATGATATGATAAGATCTTATTTTTGGTCATTACTCCAGAACACACCCGAGGGTAGTATCAGAAACCTGCATAAGTCCCAAAGAAACTTCTTTTGTTGTTTGGGAAATGCCATCCCAAGGTGCAAAGGGAATGCCACAATGTAAAAAAAAAGCCATAGTTTGATTTCCATTCTATTGAGAGCATTAGAATGTGCTTTATGAATATGTACCAGAATGCAGTCTCTCTTTTCAATCACTCTGAGTACCGAGTAATCTCTGGTAATTCTCCTTACAGATACTAAATAGCTTGAAGTCCCAAATGACAAAGCCAGGAGAAATCCCATAATTCATTAAAGGAATTGGAGAGTAAAAATAAAGTTGTTCATAGTATGCATGTAAATTTCTGTCCTGCAGAGCTCAGGCAAGCATCAGTTTTCCTTTAAATTTCGTGCGGTCATCTGTAAGAGTCCCAAAATGTGTTTCATCTATAATGAATAAAATACAGTTTTGTCTGGCACTACATAAAATTAGTGGTCACTTAACATTAGCATTGAAAACCCACAAGAACAGCTATTCTATTTAAAGAAACACTCATGCTATTTTTCCATAATTACCACAAGCTTTGGAACACAAAATTTTTGCATTACAGCAGCATTTACTTCCTTCAGAAAGAAATTGAGAGTGTTGAATCTCCTTACTCAAGCAATTAGACTTACCAAAATGCAACTGTGTTATGAAATATTTACCTAAGGACATGACAAAAAGTACAGGAGATCCCTAAACAGGTCAGGAGTTAGAGGGGAGCTCCTAAATTATTTTGAAAATAGCTATAAACTGAAGAGATTGAATTTGTCTAGATGCACTTCCTCTGGAAGAATTTATTTAGGAAGCTGAGAAACATTTATCTGATGGTTTAAACTAGTCAGAACTGACCTAAGGGGTTATAAGAACAATATTAAATTTTGAGGAAAAACTAAAATTTCATCATTGATAACAAAACAACATCTAAACCCAGAAATAAAAGATACAAACTGTAGTGATGGTCTAAGGCAAGACTCAGATGAAGGTTCATGAGAGAGGCCCCTTCTGCACCTGGAACCCCCAATTATTCGAGAAAATAAAATAACCAGTGTACTCTGTAGAATGAGGCCTTTTTAAATTTTGTTCTGGTGCTTTTGCATCTAGTACATGTTTTCTGTTACACCTCCTTATATTTCATCATTGTTAGAATTATCATCTGTGGTCTAAGTTTACAAAAGTAAAACTGGTTCCAGGTCCCCCTCTCTCTCAGTTTTATTTTCGTGTAGCAGTAATTCTGCTTTGAAAAACCTGGCCACAGAACCACTCTGTAACTCCAGGATATTTTTTAAAGATTTTATTTACTTGTTTTTAGAGAGAGGGAAAAGTGGGGGAGGGGAAAGAAAGGGAGAGAAACATCAATCGGTTGCTTCTCACACACACCCTGACTAGGGTGGAACCCACAACCCAGGCATGTGCCCTCACCAAACCAGCGACCTTTTGCTTTGTGAGGCAACGTCCAACCACCTAAGCCATACCGGTCAGGGCTATGCAAAGTTTTTAAATGTTCTTTGCAATGCAATCTTTTCTTTAAGATATGTAATACAGAAAAAGTAACTGATAATATTTAATTGTTCAAAAATGTAATTCATCTATAAATGGCAAGAAAAAAATGAAAGGGGAAAATGCCAGTATAATAGCCATCTGCAAGTATTTTGATTCTTCAGAAAGTGGTCTTGGACTTAGATGTTTTTAGTTTGAAAATTGTAACATATTTGAAAGATCCGCCCTTTAGACAAAGACATGATCAATGTAACTTGATGGTCAAACTGTCCCTATACAATGCTCCATGAATCATTTATTCTGTCTGTTCTTCTTTAATATTTGCTGGCCATAAAATAACATCCTAGTAAATTAGGCAGTAACAAATCTAAAAATTATAAATAAGCATCATAGTGTAAATGGACACTGAAATCTATGGGAACATCTAGATGCCTTTGTAAAGAATACTTCCTAGCACTTTATATATGTCAATTAAGTTCCCAAGATCCTGAAGACAGAGAAACTTGAGTTAATTACATAATTAAATTTATAACTATGGTTAGGTTTTGGATATCTATTATCTAAAATTTAACTGGTATTAAAAAAACAACCAAAAATAACTTGAATAATTTCCAAATGATTTTTAAATGTTTATCAAAGTAATACATGAAAAAAGATGCCATATGTTACATTTCTAATAGACACTAGAGATATTACAAACTTACAATGAAATACAGAAAAAATTTGTCTCCACTCCATTTCCCCTGCCCCTTCCTACACACACACTCCTCATCTTTAAACATCCCTGCAAGCTTATTTTATCTTTTTCTTCTGGAATTTATTTCCATATTTCTAAATATGTACTTATTCTACAATTTTACACATTATTTTGACTTCCTGCTTTGGAAGATGATGATTGGGGCCCACTACACTCCCTGCCCTGCCTCCTCTTCTCCACTCGCCCTTCTTTTGGTCCCTCCAGTGCATAATGATGTCAGAAGTACTGGTCATGTTAATATTCAGAATCTGAGTTACTAGAACCATGTAAATATAGACTGTGAGCTGAGTGTTATGATATTATAATGGCATTTCTTTTCTGGTACAATATTCATTCTCCTTTGAATGAAGAATAAAAACATTTTTTTTGTTTGTTTATATTCACTTACACCTATCAGGAATTCTTCTTGAGATCTGTAACAGAGTGTTTAAATTCCTCTCAATTTAATTTCATTAATAAATCCACCCTTGGCCTTCCTGGAAGCTTCTGACTGCTGGCCCAGTCCAACTGGGCTGGCCGCTGCTTAGGTCTACTCCACAAAGTTCATCTTCAGATTTATCTCCCCTTTACTCTGATGCTGGACTTCCTTTGTCCTGCATCCTCTGTGTTTTTCTTGGGTAACTCCTATATACACAACTGTTTCTGCTTTCTGCTTGACTGGAGCCTAGAGCCCATTCCAGACCAAATGCCTTTATTCCATCCAAAACTTAACCGATACTTTGGCTGCTGATAGAATTGCAGTTTAAAAATATATATATTTGCTCAAAATATTAAAGCGCCTGTCCAATGTCATTTATCTTCTACTGTTGCTATTGAGAGACTACTGTGCTTCTGAGCCCTGTGTGATCAGTTTTCCTTTTCTGTCTTTTTTATTTTGTACTCCTTTTTACCCTAGTGTTCTAAAATGTTACAATACTGTGCTTTGGTTTGGCACTTTATTTTTTCTTCTCCCCATTAGACGCTTGGTGAGCAGTCGCACTTGAAAAAGTATGTGTCCACATAAGCCAACAAAATACCCTCTTTATTTTTTTTCTCTGCCATTTCTCTGTCAAACGCGTATTCATGAATTAGATAGTAAACCCTCCAGGTCTTTTTTTCTCTAATTGTTCCCTACTCATATCATTCCATTCTTGTGTCATGGATGTTTTAACTTCTCTTGTATGTCAGGATTTTAAAAACATTTACTTTTTAATAAAATTTACTTGTGATGCTTTCTTGCTCTTATTTCTTTCAAGTTTCATGTTTCCTCTCTACCCTGCCTTGTTCAGTCTTTTATACCGGAGGCTTTCTTCTAATGTCAGGCGATCTGTTGTTCACTGACATTTAATTTCTGTCTGCTGAAATGACAATTGGAGACTGTCAGCCGATGACTATCATGGTAGGATAATCAGATTGGGAACTAGCCATTTTTTTAGGGATTAGGACAGAGTTCGGGGCTGGTAATGTTCATTTTCAGGTTTGGGATGAGAAATAATAGTTGATTTCCTGAGTGAAGTTGAGATACCCAGAGACAAATCTATGAGGGAAGATATCTCAGAGCCAAACCTTAGGAAATATCTAAGTTTTATTTATAACCTATGGCCTTCATTTAAGAATTCAGAACATAAGCTAGTAAAACCCAGATGATTGTTGGGAACCACATAGTTGTAAAAAATAATGTTTACTTGTAAACTTTAAAACAGTAAAATATTTTCTATCTATTCACTTATTCAACAAATATTTCTTGAGCACCTCCTATGTGCCCAGCACTGGTTCCGTTTGATGAGATGTGTAGGCATGCACCCTGCTGTCAGTGGGCCTCTCATATCATGTTATCAGCAGTAACATAAATCCTTGCCTCTAAAACAAGGCATATGCATATTTTTTTCTTCTAAAAACATTTACCTATTTTTACGTGTGCTTCACAGGATGATTTCTACTAGACAAAGAAAATTCTTGGCAAGAAAAGAAATGAATGCCGCCAGGACTTAGTGAATCACACTCATGCAGCCTGCGCATCATCATTCAGTCTGTTCTAGTCAGGCCCAATACTTGACAATGTCACGGCCATCATAACACATGTTTCTTTACATATGCCCAGTTAAGTAAAAAGGGGCATCCGAGGGCTAGCCATCTGACCTCCCAAGTTCATAGACACTGCAGGGCGGCGTCAGACCCTCTGGGTCAGCTGAAGTTAAGATAGCTCCAATGTCCTTTTATTGCATAGCCTTGGTCTTATAGGACTTAAAGGACTCTCCCTATATGATTATTGCCACAATACTACTTTTATAATGACAAGCAAAGTTTATTTTTAAATTGTTACGGTGTTTGGTATAGCCGTCATGGCACAGCCATTTATACTTTTACAGCCATCTTCAGTGACTGAATACAGTTGAAAAGAAAAATTTGTTAACTTCTGGGCACTTAATTATTTTCATTGTAGTGCATATATAAGAAACAAGGCATTTTGTTACCACATTTTAGATTTATAGTATAGTGTGTTATGTTGAATATTTTTCTTTCTATTATTGACATAATTACAGTGAAATTTAGCATCTGATTTTATAACAGCCACATACAAAGTTGGATTTTCTAGAATGCCAATTTGGAACTATACTTACCTGACTTCTCAAGAGCTGGACTTGACACAGTACCACACTGCGAACAACACTGTTGTCCCAAGAGAGATTAACCTTGTCAGCAAGTTATGCAGGTGATTCAAAGCCAGTTAATCTCACATAAAAAAATGTTAATTGCATTGGCAAAGACATTGCCTCTGATCACTCCATATAATTAGCGATCTGGCCATTCAGAGCGACGCTAATGTAATTGATAGACAGTCAGCTAACAGCCCTTGAGATTTCTCGCTGTTTTTCAGTATGTGATCAGACATCACGTGGACAAATCAGTGACCTTATTTGGACATGCCTTAAAATGGTTTGTTCATTACTCAGTAGTTCAAGATGTTTCATATATATTTATTTTAATTGTTCAGAGTTTCTTGGGATAAAACTCCATGGGCATTGATGGATATTGAATGTTAACAACTTCCTGGGTGCTTCTCTTATTAACTTTCTAATCCTTCTAAGTTTGCATATCTTTGCAGAAGTTTTTGCCATAGGCAGTCACCTCCGAGACACTGCTTTGCCATTTTTATATGTGCCTAAAATGACATGGCTTTGCGTTTGGCTTATGATAATAGTAGCCAGAGCAAAAGCAGAACACTTAAACTACATTTCTGCCTGTACAACTTTTTAAATCTTTACTATTCATGTTTCTGATTCTCAGATTGTCAGGAAATAAAGCCATGTCAAAGAAACTGAAAAGCAGTTTTTACAAAAAAGTATTTCCATTTAAGTAAGTAATAGACCAAGTTAGACTTTTTAACATGCAGTTATTGTAGGTAGTTAAAATTTCAAAGTAAAAGGTGAACTTAGTATAATTATCCCAAAGCAATTGGAATAGTGAGTAATATGATTTAAAGATAATTGTTGTAATGACTGCTATGGATATTCTTGGACTAATACTTTAAAAGTTGTGCTAAACTGCAATGTATTAGTAAATTTTAATGATACTTTGTTGGAAGGCACACTGAAGATATTCAGGAATAAAATCCATCTGAATGTATCATGAGTATGCAAATGACTTATCTGGCTTATTCTTTGCATTGTCCATTTTTTTATCAATTGAATTACATTTCCATCATGAGCCAATGTTGGGCTTCCAGAAATTCTATGTCACATACTCTCCTGTGGTTATCCAGTTGCTAGGCAACTAGACTCTGCTTGAGGGCAGAAAGGAATAGAGAAGGTTCATGGGGATATCATCCACTACCACTGAATTCATCAGAACAGCAACAGGGGATCCTGTATCTTGCTTCTTCTTGACATTATAAGTCAGGTGCTTCCACGTACCTCCATAGAAAACAATGTGGCTTAGAACAGGTATGATAACTACAAAACCCTCAAGAATTCTGATCATTTTCCCCAGAGGAAGAGACAACTTTAGGTTTTTGACAAGTCTAACGTGAAGTTTGCCCTTCAGATTAATCATATGCATATGTTGCCATTTTGTGGCTAATATCATGTTAAAGGAAGCATACAAAAACTTTGCCTGAAAATATTCCTGTGTGATTTAATGGAACCAGTCTCACGTTACCATCCTGCAATTTATTTTAAAGTCAGCATCATGGCATGACAATTTTCTGTTTCATAAAGAGATGGATAGCTTCAAAATTACAGTGACTTACTATTTTTTCAACTTATGAATTTGCCCCAACTTATCCTAAAACTTTCATTTTCTGATACTGTTACGATGACCTTATGTAGTTCTTATTTTTTGTTACATTTAACAACTATCAAAGTTATTCTTCTGTATTTGCAGTGTCTGCAAGTAATGATTATTTTGGTTCTTCTATGTCTTATTGATAACTAATGTCAGCATGCCCATCTTGTTCCTGATTTTAATCGGTTTGACTTTAGTATATTACTTTTAAAGTAAGTTTACATTTAATTTCTGATAAAATATCTTCATCATGCTTAAGAAGTTTCTTTTAATTCTTTATTTAGAATATTGAATCCAAGGCTTTTCTATACCTACAAAAATAAACATTTTTATTTTACTTTTCCTCTCTTTCATGTAAGCCATCTTCTTTATCTTATTGTCTAAGAATGCATTTGATTTCAAGTAAAGAAACCTGAGTAGCAATGGCTTAAGCATAAAAAGTTCATTTTCGCCATATCTACCATTTCTACAATGAAAGGATGTACCCACATGCACACATGTGCCACACACATGCAGACACACATATACCCTATCTATACCTGACCGTTCTTCCAGTTTTCTAAATGGAAACTTGAGGATCTTTCTAGACTTTTCTTCTTCAGCATCTACTTCTGATTAATCACTAAGTTCTGATATCTCTTTATTCTGTCCCCTTTTCCACACCCCCAGAACCACATTCTAAGCTGAAATAATTTCTTATAATGACAGTTTGACCTAATTCACTGCTTTATGTTTCCACTTCTAATTCATCTTTCACAGATCCACCAATGTGACCTTTCTATCATAGGCTTATTAAAAATGTTGCTGTCTTGCTTAAAATTCTTCAACAACTCTCCATCAGCTTCAGGGCAGAACTCATTTTTTCTTGACGTGGTGTACAAGATTCTTCATGGTCTTGATTAACTTCACTTCCTACCGCCTTTTTGATGAGACCAAGCTGCTGGCTTTTCACCAGCTACCAAACTTAAAGCATGGCCTAGGAAGAGCTATATTCACATGATCTGCATGAATGAGTGGATAAGGGAAAGACTTTCAACTCGCTCATCTGTCATATGCCAGCTTGTAGTAAAATATCCCCAGCTCATTTGTCAGTCTCAAGTGATATCACCACTGGCTTAGCTCTCTTTTAACGTTGGATTATTGCAGCTTTTAGATGAATTGAATGAACATCTCCAAGCGATAGCAAAGAAAAAGTCAACCTTGCAATCTAAACTAATTATTCATCTTTGTTATTAACATTCTTAGCACTCATAAGGAGAGGAGATATTGATCCTATTGCCTACTTAATGCCAGAAACAATCACTCAGTATCAACTCTGCCAGCCTGAAAATAGTTGTTTGGAGTGCATAGTGTCCAGAGTTCAAAAGCACTAAATCCTTCCATCCAACATGCGGATATTTTCTGTTGTGAAGGGAACACACTTAGCTGCTAATTTACTCGACTACCTAAAATCATGAGTAGCAATTTTTTTTATTGTTCAATTATAGTTGTCCCACCTTTTTCCCCATTGCTCTCCACTGCCCCATCCCTCCCACGCCACTCCCACAGTCAGTCCCCACCCCACTGTCCATGCCCATGAGTCCTCCGTTCCTATTCCCAAGTTCTTATGGATTAGTTCTAAATTTGGCGTGAAAACACTCTTCATGAGAAAATCCTATTTGCCTTGTTTTATGGCTTGTGGTTGGGATATTAAAATACAGATACTTGAGCATATGTATGTCTGTGTTTTAGAGAAAATTTTGATCTCAGTTGTCACCCTCATTGTAGAGAGATATAATTGCCTTCCTTCTCAATACCATTGATGGTTGGCTTTACTGCAATAAAATGCCATATTGTAATTTATACATTTGTTTTATAAATATGGATCTTTAGTCGATAAAATCATATATTTTCACTCTACACTCTTAACATACATTATTTGTAGTGATTTATTCTCTTTAAAGTTTTCTCGTTAAATATGTTTCCGTTTTTGTAGCACTACATTCACATTTTTAAATTGTGTTTGAAACTAAATTCCTAAGTGTCTAAATATAGCCATATGGCCAGGTAAACTGGTCAAGTCCTTATGGGTTTCATCTTTCCTTTCCTTCCACTTCAATAAGTGGCACCATTTTGGGCTTTTCTATGATTTGCAGACATGCTAATAAAATTTAAATGGTAATTTAAATTATCATAATTTGACAATTATCAAAAATGGAAGAAATTAGACAAGGAATTTAAGTGTTTAGAGAAATATAAAACTATCTTTTGTTTTATATTTCTCTTACAAGGTAAGATTCTTTTTTTTTTATTTAATCTTTCTTGTATTTTTTTTCCATTACCACGTAGTCCTGTTATACCCCACCCCCAGCAATCACCACACTGTTGTTCAGGTCCATGCATCCTTTTTCTTTTTTGCTCAATCTCTCTGCCTCCCAACCTCCCTCCTCCACTAGCTGTCATCCTGCTCTCCATCTATGAGTCTGTTCCCATTTTCTTTGTTCAGTTTGTTGATTAGATTCCACATATGAGTGAAATCATATGGCATTTGTTTTTCCTCTGATTGGCTTATTTCACTTAGCATAATGTTCTCCAGGTCCATCCATACTGTTACGAAGGGTAAAATTTTCTTCTTTTTTACAGCCGAGTAGAATTCCATTGAGTAAGTGTCCCATAATTGTTTTATCCACTCATCTACTGATGGACACTTGGGCTGCTTCCATATCTTGGCAATTATAAATAACGCTGCAATGAACATAGGGGTGCCTATGTTCTTGCGAATTAGTGTTTTGGGTTCCTTTGCTTATATCCTCAGAAGCAGGATCGCTGGGTCAACAGGCAGATTTTTAATTTTGGTGGGTATCTCCATACTGCTTTCCACAGTGGCTGCACCAGTCTGCATTCCTACCAACAGTGCAGATGCTTCCTCTTCCTCTACATCCTTGCCAGCACTTGTTGTGTTGTTGTTTTATTGATGGTAATTTAAATTATCATAATTTGACAATTATCAAAAAGGGAAGAAATTAGACAAGGAATTGAAGTGTTCAGGGAAATGTAAAACTGCATTTTGTTTGGTATTTCTCTCCCTGTTAAGATTCTTATGGACAGATATTATTTTTTCCTAGCTTTCTATAGAGTAGTGTTAGAATGCAGATTAATAATGGTAGGTACAAATTAGCAACAAAGAATAAAGGACAGAAGCACTGAAGCAGAATACTAGAGAAATAAACATAAAGGTTAAGTAAAGAATAAAATAGGCAAACATTGGGAACACTTAGGAGAAGATAATTCGAGTGGCCTTAGAAAAGTATATATGACAGTAAGTAGTTTAAAATGATTAAAAATGAGTGCTTTTTTAGTTTAAGAAA
>VMDR010037150.1:0-10307 GCA_007922815.1 Macrotus californicus | reverse complement strand
TGTCTGGTTTTTGTAATAAATTGGTTCTAGATTTTTCTCAGATGTTCTACTGGGACAATCAAATTATCCCAAATAAAGGTGGTTTTGTTCCTGTAATTCTTTTTTTAAGATATAATTAATTAATTACTTTTTATTACTTTTTATTTTTATGTTTTCTATTGTTCAAGTGCGGTTGTTTGCCTTTTTCTCCCACCACTTCCCCCCACCCCAGCCATCCCCCCTGCCCCCCATTCCATCCCCCTTGGTTTTGTCCATGTGTCATTTATAGTTGTTCCCAATGTTCCTGTAATTCTTGTCATTAAAATCTCTTTAAATCATTTTTTCTGATGAGATCTTCCATATATAGAGTAGCAGACTCAAAAATGAGTGTCCTATTTTTGTTCCTAATAGATTCCATGATAAATATAATAATTTTGACCTTATTTTCAGTAAAGTTTTAAGCTATATTACTTCTCTATTTGGTTTTCTAAAAGTTTTTTTACTTGAAAGACTACTGAAATTCACCAAATTCTCCTTATTACCTTTTTTGAGACCATCATTCGTGTAAGTGTAGGTGTATCTTTTTATACTTTGGCCTTAAGGGATCCAAGATATTGGCTTTGTGTTATCATCCCTATTATCTCTGGCCTCCTGAACTGAAGAGAAAGAAAGTAAATGAATCAGCTAAGATTTCCCTTGTCCAAATACTTGTATGGTACAAGAAGAAAATCTGCACTTCAACCTCAGAATTTTATAAGAATCAAAACTAAATATAAGAAAAATTGTCAATAACACACATTAAAGTCTCTAAGTACTAGAATTGAATTGTCCAATACAGTAGCCCTTAGATGCATATGCTATTAAGCACTTGAAATGTGGCTACTGGGACTGAGACTACATTTCATTTTAACTGATGAAAATTTGGTGATTGAATTGTGATGTGTTTTAAGTGTAAAGTATACAGTCAGTTTAAAAAATAAGGTACCTTGCTATGACTAGTTTGACTCAGTTGGAAGTAATCCGGCAAAGAGAAGAGTCGCTGGTTCGATTCCTAGTCAAGGCACATGCTTGAAAGTTGCAGGTTCAGTTTCTAGTCGGGGAATGTACAGAAGGCAACCAATTGATGTTTTTCTCTAACATAGATGTTTTTCTCCCTCTCTGTCTCTCTTCTGCTCCATCTCTTTAAAAAGAAATATATAATATCTTTAAAAAATACTTTAAAAATAAGACATTAATTTTTATATTGACTGTGTATTAAAGTGATACTTTTTTGTATAACTTGAGTTACAGCTGGCTTCATTGGTCAGTAGCCTTTAGAGAATTGTTCTGAAATAAGTCTTAAAATAAGAGTGTAGAAATGCAAACTAATTCTCTTCCTGGTCACAAGGGAATATGATATCTTAAAAAACAAACAAACAAACAAACAAAAAACCTCTTTGTGCAAAGCACTTGTAATATTTTATAAAAATAAAAAGACGTGTTTTTAAAAAGGCACTGTTGAGGAAATCTTCGCCAAACAGTGAAAAAGTCTGAATTGAGAAAGGTAAATGTGCTCTCCAGCCAGCAGCAGTCTTATGGGCTCTGTCACTCACTGATGACCTAGAAATTCGGTTTTAAATCCCTACAGGGAAACAGGAGGAAAAGCCTAAGGGCTTATGCAAGTTGAGAATTCAGATTATGAACCTCTTTATAAATCCAAGAAAAATGAATCATCACTGAATGTGAGAATTAAGAAAAAAATCATTCTGAAAGGAGACAGGAAGACAGGGATGGGAGGAGCCTACCCCCCCTTTTTTTGGTCTGGCCCTTAAAGGACTAAGGAAAATAAACAACAACTTCCTGCTAAGAAATGGTAAAACACATTCTAGCCATAAACCAAGGTCAGGAAAAGACGTAAAATGCAAGTGTCATCAAACAGATTATTTAGTTTGAGGGGGTTGCTGGTTAATGGTAACTCCAGTATTAGAGAGGACAGCGACAACAGGAATCTTCCCTCAATCGCTGATTCTGGTATTTTTTTTTTAATTCATAATGAATCACTTTAAACTTAGGAGTTTGCAATGTCAATACTTACTTCCCTCATAAATCCGCATTTTCGGCAAAATGTGTGACAGCAGCTTGTTTCCGCTCTTCCGACATCAGCAGGATCATGTCCAACAGCAGATGGCAAGGAATTCTGAAAATAACCGATACTAATAAAAATGGGTGTAAATCAACATATTTAAATACATAAAAGGGCTTATTAGATATACAATAGAAGAATGAGTGTGTTAAAAATGACCAGTCACTGTTGGTTTTAGCTCCAATATGTAAAAATTTTGGAAGTTATCACTTGTATTTTTTACAAGGAAAAAAAAAGATGAAAGAACTAAAAATCCATGAATTTTCTTGGATTTTCCAAAGAAATGAGCCCTCAATACAAGCTGCTACACAGAAATCTAAAGAGACCTTCAAATACACAGAATATCAGCCAAGATTTGTGTTTCTACATTAGAAGCCATTGGAGTAAAAATTATCAGGGACACTTAAGTGGTAATTTTGACAAATGGCTTGAGCATGATTGTGGGCTAGCGTGAGCATGAGAAAATCTTGGGGCCTTCATTTTGGGAGGGGCACAGTTTTGTGAGTTTTACCTACAGGAACTCCATCAGGCTCTTACATTGAAGAGCCAAGAAAGATTTCTTCCTACAAAACATTCATTAGAACAAGAGAAAAATGAAAAAGTCTTTATCAGAGCATTAATCCACCTAGGGAACAGCATTTACCTGACTCTATTTACCTCTAGGCTAAGGGGGCAATCGAGGAAGCACTTGTAAAAAAAATCACAACCTAAAGCTATGCCTATCTACAATGCGTAGATTTAGTCAGGAGATTATAGAGCTTCTGTACTTTATACCATCATATCAAAAGGGCTACAGTAAAATAATAGTGGAGAGAAAGGAAAGAGCTGCAAGACAGAGTTTATTGAAGGAGAAATTCAAGACAACAGGAAAATCAAAACAGAGAACACTGGAGAGTTCTTAATTCTCTGGCATGTGCTGGTGATACAGACATTAAACCGTGTCCATCTCCTAGCTGACACTAAAGGCCTATTTGCCTGAGTTTCTGCCACTAAAGGCCTATTTACTTGAGTTTCTGTTACCCAATTAATTATAGCTGGCTTTCAACCAAAAGTAACTAGGTATGTTGAAAGGCAGAAAAGAAAAAAAAAAACAACACAACACAATCTGAAACAACAAACAAGCAACCGAATCAGATTCAGATATGACAAAATGTTTGAAATATAAAATATTATAATTAATATGTCAAAAGAGTTAGTGAAAAGATAGCTAATATTTAAGAAAAGAAAGTTAATCTAAGCTGAAAGATCCATGAATATTGTAAGGATAATATAAATACATTATAAACAACTCTTAACAAATTAAATATAATGGAATGATTTCTTGAAAAATATAAACTACTGAAACGAACACAGGAGGAAGAGTTCATTTCAATAGGTGTATCTGTTAAAACTTAATAATATTTAATAACCTCCCAAAAAAGAAAAAAAAAAGAACCAGATGGTTTAACTGTTGAATTCAACTGAAAACTTGGTCAGTTGATGAAAGCAGTTCTCGGCAATTTATTTCAAAAAAAGAAGCCAAGGAAACACTTCAGAACTCATTGAAGCAGGCCTGCATTACTCTAAAACCAAAACCAAATAATGTAAAAAAGGAAAATTATAAGCTAATAAATTCTATGAACACAGTTGCAAAATCTTCAACAAAAAAATTAGCAAATTGAGTCCAGCATGGCATATGCAATACTGTAATATCCAATTCCAGTACGAACTATGCAGTGTCAGCACGGACTCCATGGGTAACAGCATGGTCCCCAATAAGACTGCTTGCAAGTTTAGGGGGTCTCATACCATCTTCACTTTCAACCAAATAGCAGCAAATTCTAGAATTCCCATAGCTTCAACAGATTTTATAATTTACTATGAGAACTCACAGGACTCAAAAAATGCTATGCTTTCAATTCGCACTTTATTATCAAGGATTCAAATTAGGCCAAGCTAAATGAAGAGACCTATAGGGAGAGGTCTAGGAATATCCCAAATGTGAAGCTTTCATGGTCTCTCCCTGCTGCATCAGAACATATCACCCTCCCAATCCATGACATGCTTACCAATCAGAAAACAAAAGTGAGTTTGGTGTCCTGAGTTTTTACTGGGTCTCATTATGTAGCTATTACAAATTGAATTATTGTCTAAGTGACTGTAGTCAATTGCCAGCCCCCTTTTACTCCCTAGAGTTTGAGTTTACATCACCTGGTTCAAAGATCTTGTTTTCAAACCTCATAGTTGCTCTTTCTGAAGCCATCTGCTTCCAACTTTACTCATCCTGAAACTATGTGGGGCCCCACCATAACTTACCCCATTAGCATGAACCAAGGAGTAGTTCTGCTGGCTCACCATGAATAAGAAAAGCACTCCTATCACTCATTAAATTCCAAAGGTTTAGAAACTGCATACCATGAAGCGAGGACAAAGAGTAGACAAAGTCTTTCTTATGCAAGAGTATAAAAATTAGTTGTACATCATGGCCAAGTGGCATTTATTTCTGGTTTCCAAGATTGCTTCAACATTCACAAACCATTTAATATAATCCTTCATACCAACAGGCCAAAAAAGGAAAGCCGTCTTACTTGTATCAAGTGATGCAGTAAAAGCACTTGACCAAACTTGATGCCAAGATTGGATGCCAGCTAATTTTATGTATCAACATGAGGTGTATTTTTACATAAGACTAACAATTAAATTGGTGAACTTTGAGTAAGTAGATTTCCATCCACAATGTGGGTGGCCTCATCCAATCAGTTGAAAGCCTGAGTAAAGCAAAAAGGCCAGTCTCCTAGAGTAAGAAGGAAATCTCCAGCAGAAGGCCTTGAGACTTCATCTGCACCCACGGCTCTCCGGAGTCTTCACTGAACAAGACATGAAATTACATGAAACTCAGGGGAAGATGCTGTGATTAAGAGAGACCCGTAAACACGAGATACGTGAGACTGCTGTCAGCATAACATGGCACACTGTTTCCCAGCAAACATTTTTTTTACATAAGTGGAATGAGCACACTCTAAAATAATGATGAAAGTATAGTATAGTAAATAATTAAACTGGTAATGAAGTCATTTATCCTCAAGTATTATGTGTTGTGCATAATTATAAATGACTTTGTATATACATGTGTGTGCATGTGCGTATCATTTTATAGACAAGTGATTTTATACCCAAGAATATAGGAAAGGGGACTCCAAAAACAAGAATTATCTCTTCCGGAGAACAGGCCTCTTGTAGTACAGGCTTCCGCCGCTAGGTGAGTGTTCCAGGAATCCACCTGTATCAGAATACTAGTTAGCATTGTTGTAAGAGGCTGTGTTCAGCTTCAGTGAATTTTTTTGAAGACTTCTCTAATGCACTTGATCATTTCACGATGGGTGACTGACAAGCACGAATGCCCACACCACACGGAGTGCTCAGCAGTTTTTCACCAGAAACAGCGTGACCTGCGTTCCCCACACTCCCTATTCACCTGACCCACAGCAACTTTCCGTGTTGTGTGTTTCCCTGGATGAGAAAAGTCTTCAAAGGGACACATTTTGCTGATGTGGAAGAGGCGCAACAGAAATGACAGAAGCACTGAAAGACATCAAAATCGACGAGTTCAAAAACCGTTTTGAGCAGTGGAAAAAATGTCTTGAGACAAGTTTTGCATCAAAGGGAGAGTGTCTTGAAGGTGACGGAAGTTTAAACATGTAAAAAATACACAGTTTTTAATAAATAAATTTTGTTTTTTTGCGTGTCTCCCCTTATATGTTCTATTTCTCTAGAGAATCCTGACTGATATACTCATTTATGACACAAACCCTTGGCAAACAAGAATAGAAGAGAATTTTCTAGACTTGATAGAATAACTATGAAAAAAACTAAATCTGACATATTTAATGGCTAGACATTGGATGCTTTCACCCCCAAAACTAGGCAAATTTGAAGACAAGAATTAACATAGTAACCTCAGGCTGCTTTCCTTACAAAGGCCTGCTTGCAGTTTGGCATCTGAGAACTTAGATTTTGGGGGACTTCTCAAAGCTCCCTCACCAAACTGTAAGCATGGTTTGTGATATGTAAACTGTTTATGGAAAACATACGGTTTATTCTGAACATCTCTTTTTTTACCTTTGGGAATCTGGAATTTTGATGTGGGTAGGCAGAGAATGCATACAGTACCAGTCCCCAGTGAAAATTTTGGGCATTGGCATATGACAGGTTCAATATCCAGTAATATTTCATATCTTTTTTGCATCTAGGTAAGCCATGGTACCAGCTCTTACCAAATAAAATGTGAGTGGATGAGTCTATTTTTTTCCTATGAAGGTCAACTGGACGTAGCAGGACTAACATTTGACTCCAAGACCTAGGAGATATCAGAGTATGAAATAGAAAGTGACTGGATTTATGGATCATTGATTGGGAGGAGGTCCAAATATCAATCTGAAACATTTACTTAGACTTTACCAGGGAAGAAATAAACTTCTGTTCTTATAAACACCAAAATTATTTTCTGTTACAGTAGATAGCATTGCCCTAATAAATATGGATAAAATACTTATTGGGGACGGAGATTTATATGTTGGAAGGCTAGTATTAGAAAATAAGAAAAATCTTAATTTAAGTGAATTATGTTTCAAACTAAAAATATTCAATAAGGATCAATTAATAAAAACAAATAAAGCAGAAGGAATTTTAAAGGTCAAGAAGCTAAGAACAGAAATTAAAGACCTAAAAAATCCTATAGAAAGCAGTGAAAATTGAATATTATTTGTTAAAAATGATAAAATTGGCAAACTCCTTTCAAATTTGATAAAAATAAAAAAGTAGAGGCAGAAAATGTTTGAGGATAAAAAGCAATTCAAAATGCTAATTCAGTAGATATTAAAATGATAATAAGATAGCAATGAGTATCTTCTGCTAAAACTTTAAAAAATATTTTAAATGATGAATATCTAGAAAAGTTTAGTTAAATAAAAATTGACTAAGAATTAGAAAATCTGAATATTCCTAAAAGCATTAAACAATTGAGTCAAGAATTAAAAATCTCACTCATCTCCACTCTTCCCTCCCCTAACATAGGCCCAGATAATTTTACAGAGGAATTCAATCAGGTTATTAAAGAGCAGATTTCTCCCCTCTAATATAAAATATTCTAGATAATGGAAATATAGTAAAGGTCTCTAATTTTTATGTTGATGCTAGAATAGTTTAAAAAGGCAATATGAAAAACTAAAGCAGTCAGCAAATTCCATTCATGAATAGAGATACAGAAAACTAAGTTGAAATATTAGCAAATTCATTCCATCAGGTTTTATCAAAAATAATATATACAATTTTGATCATTTTTAGGAATGCAAAGTCTTATTAACAATAAGCAACTGTTAGGGAACACACTAGTGGAGCATACACCGGGAGGCACTGCCAACTCCCTCTCTAGCTCCTCTTTACTGGTAAGGGCACTGCTCCATGCTGCTGTGAGTGCCTCTTATGCAGAATTGCCCTTGGTTGACGTGAGCCATGTTTTTGGAAGATCCTGAGAACTGTGAGCAGCAAATCACAAACCCCAGAGTGTGGAAGCCCGGAATAGATGCTTCAGCGAGGGGTGATTCTGTGGCATGGTTTATGCCCCAGAAACCTTCTCCCCATGAGGATTATTGTCAGTCATTTTGGTTAATCATAATATGTGAGATTTCAAATAATATATTGGAAAGAGAAAACCACAGAACAAAGTATTTGAAATAAAATTGAAATAAGTTAACAAGGTATAAAAATATATAAGGCTGAATTTGTAATGAAAAGCAAAGTCAGGATAGAGGTGACTGCCTGGAGAGTAGAAGATAATGTGGGTGGGCATACGCTCCAGAAAGCTTTAAACACGCTATTTTTATTTCTCTTTATTTGTATATTTACAAATAATTTTGTATAAGTTCTACATATATTTCATGACTAAGAATTGAGCCATGAACTATTAAATCAGATGGTCATTAATGATAATATTTTTTCCCATTAAAGAGTCTCTTGCTCTATAGTGGTTAATACTAACAATAAATCCAATAGCACTCGTGCATCGGTGAATTGGACTATCCTACAAGGTGAGAACAGATGTGTCTGATCCACTCAGGGAGCTTGCTTCAAACCTGATCGGTCTTTGGCAAATTACAGGGACACTGTCAAGTACCATAATAGCATGCTGTTATATAACAATTAATAAATACTCAATATAATAAGCACTCAATTATCATCTAGGGCTTGATAATCTTAAATAGAATGGATATGTTGCAGACTATAGAAGAAAACCTGACCTGTGCTACAAATGCGATTTTACCCTTCATTCCACTCACAAGCTAGGGACACCTGCTTGTTACTTTTTAGTATTAATTCTGATGCTTCAATACCTTTTTTTTAATTCAAAATATTTTTAAATATTATAGGGTATTTATGACTCAAGGTTGAAATTTTTCAAGTCTTTTTCTGGAAAATGTTAATGTTCTATCAAATGCAGAAAAATACATTTCACAGCAATTCCACATGGCATACATCCAATACTCAGAAGGAATGATTAAATATCGTTATTATTTTTGTGCTTGCTGTAAGAACTTGTCTTTCGTGAGTTGTGATGTGGACCTGAGACCAATTCTAAACAGTGTGTATTCAGCATTATTATTTATTCCTCCTTTAATAATTTGATTTTTATTCCTATAATTTCTCCATCCATGTTATATCAAGGTAGCTTTATTTTTCCTTCCAAGTCCTATTTGAAAATTCAACCATTGCAGGCTTTCCTAAGAGGAGATGTATACTCAGTACTGATTCCTATTACCAAAGATGTGCTTTCAAAATGTCATACAAAAAGTGACAGACATTAGCCATCTGCTCTGATTTGCTACAGTCTTTTGTTGTAATAATTTGGATGATATGTGGCATTTTTATTCCTCAAAGATTTCACATATTTTGTGTCACTTTATACATTTTATTTTCCAATCTCACCTTTGTCAGTCCCTGAGCGTGTCGGTAGGGAAGTGTTTTTATTTAAAAATTTGACTGATAGAATACAATCCATGTCTTTATGCTCTACAGTTGTCAAAGGGTTCTTAGTTCTTCCATTGCCATCTAAAACACTTTCCAATTCCAGATGCTCTAAGCTTATCCGATCTACTCCTGGCTTTCATTTTCTTGACATGGTCATTAGAGCTTTATAGGACAGTTTTTTGTTTATTTCATGTTCTTGATAGGTTCTGTTCTACAGTAAGTAATATCATCATAACCTTTACTTGTGGATTAAAAAAAACTCAGGTCCCTAACTATGCAATTTTTTCCCAGTGTAAACTGGTTCTGCTGTTGGTCACTTGAAGAAACCACTGACCAAAAACAGTGTTAAAATGGGCCAGGGAGTAATACTCCCAGAAAACTGTACAATTTCACCAACATGTTATTTTTTTCTGTGTCACTTTTTTTTTTTTTTTGGTGTGTGTGGGAGATTCCTTCAATGATGTTCAAGTAAAGGACAAGTAAAAATTCGAGGAGCTACTCTTCATCTGACAGACAAGTGAGTGGTTACTGAGGAAGACCTCACAGGGAGTGTGTTAGATATCAAATTTGTTGAGATATAGTAAGATTTAGGAAAGATAAAAGGAAAGGTGTGAAATTCCATTATTTTAATTAGTAATTTTTCCTTTTCAGTGAACAAGAAGACTAAGCTATCATTTAAAAGAGAGGGACTGTTAATCAGCTTACAATAACCCACAATCTTCAGACCAGGCAGTGAAAGACAAATACCACATGATCTCACCTTTAAGTGGAACCTAATCAACAAAACAACAAGCAAGCAAAATACAACCAGAGACATTGAAATGAAGAAAAATCTCACAGTGACTAGAGGGGAGGGCGGAGGGGAGGATGGAAGGAAGGGGGGTAGGGTTTTCTGGAACAACTATAGAGGACACATGGACAGAATCAAGCGGGGTGGAATCAGGGGAGGGAGGGAGGGAAGGCTGGGGTTGGGAGCAGAGGTGGGAGGAAAATGCAGACAACTGTAGTTGAACAACAATAGAATTAAAAAATATATGTTTAAAAAGAGAGTGGATCGGAAGGACAAAGAGAAAAAAATAAAAGAGAGGGACTGGTGTGTGATTGGGATCTGGAGGAGAACAGAAATTTCCTCTCAATGAACCTTTGTTCCCCATAAGACCTGTCTTGATATTCTTAGGACTATGTGCTACTAAAATACACTCAT
>VMDR010037149.1:0-10308 GCA_007922815.1 Macrotus californicus | reverse complement strand
TCTCAAGCATATGTGTGTGTTCATTTACTCTTGTGTTCCTTTTGGTTTAGACTTCATTTTTGAATATCAGTTTTTTATTGATTTCGAAAACCCATTTCTAAATTTTTGTATTTGTCATTTATGGTATAGTTCCATATTTTGTATAGTTTTTCCTGATTTTTTAATATATTTGGAAATATTGGGTTGCAATTTTCATCAGTTTTCTAGGCAGATCTTGCTGATATGAGTTAATTGTAGGGATGTTATTCTAATCCTTATTTTCTTTTGTTATATTTTAATGTAATTAAAACAATTAAAGAAAAATTGTTATCCAGATTTTTTAGAAGGGAGAAGTTAGTCATTAGAGCTGTTTTAATACCCTCGGTCTATAATAATGACCTCTTCTGTTATTTTGTGAAGTCTTAAACCATGTTCTCATACTTGCGAGATTTCTTTATTTTTTTTCTCCACACCCATTTTTATCAGACGTTGTCTTTTTCTATTTTTATTACCTCTGTTTTGTCCAGTTTCAAATCAGTTTCCAAAAGTTTCTCTGTGGTTGCTATCTATCCTGGGGGCTTCAACAGATTAGTTTAGCGAGTGTGCAGAGCCTAGACTGCTTCAGCCCTTCCGACTCCATGACAGACTCTGTCCAGCTTCTGGTGAATGTGGCAAGCCACTCCCCACTTTAGAAACCTGGACCACTATTGACGATCTATTGACAATTTGAAGGTTTTGCTCTTCTCTGGTTCCTTAGACACTCAGTTTCCTTCTTGTCTTTCGTCCCCAAAGGATGCTGAACCATTCAGGTACTGGAGTGAGTGGTGGTTTTTACCTCTTCATATTTTTGTCACGGGGCTACTTTGCTTTTTATTTTTGATACAGATTTATTATGGGTTTTTTTGTTCTGTTTTCTAGTTGTTTTGATTTTATGATTAGATTTAAGGAGATTAAAAAAAAAAAAAACTATACTACCACTGCTGTGTTGTCAATATTGACTGACTTAGTCCGGATCTTGTGCAAATGGTTCCACAGAACACACGTTGGAAAATATCATGTAAGTTAGTTACTTCAGATCTATCTTCCAAAGTAATGTTTCCAAGCTCTTTATTTTCTTAGTGAGGATTTCCTTGACTACCCTAACTGCTCTCTGTGGGTTAGGAGGTCATTACAGCATAGAGTTTAGAAAATAAATCTGAATTTGGAGATTAATTTTACTCTATAGAAAATGTGTGACCTTGTTTTGCCTCATGGGAAAATAAAATGAGATTATTTCTCTAAAGTTTCTTTCTTGCACAAGGTGTGGAACATACTAGATATTCGACATATTTTATATTGTTACCTCCATGTTGTACACTTTCTTTTGATGATTGATATGATTGTTTTCATGCTGATTTAGACTGGATGCCCTTCGAGGGCAAATGATGTGTCTGCTTTCTTCTTTAGTATATTCTCGGGAACTTGTACAGACTGGAACTCAGTGAGCACTCAGAATATATTGAACAAATTAATCATATTTGTAATTATTTTTGTGATCTTTCTTTTCTTACATAAACTAGCAATAATAGCTAACATTTAATGAACACATATTAAGTGCTAGAGCTGTTCTTAGCACTTGTGTGGATTTTCTTATTTTAATGTCACAACAGGCCTACAAGGCAGGTGATGTTATCTTCACTAGACAGATGAGGAAATTGAGGAACAGAGCAGTTGATAAATTGCCGAAGTACAAGGACAAGTTAACTAGTGAGCTCTTTAGAGTTATGTGTCTTATTACATTTTGTAGGCACATCTCTTAACTTGGAATATTAGCCTGAATGCTTGTGTGCATAAATGAATGAACGTATAAATAAGTGAAAGATAGTTCCATTACAATACAATATGTTGACCAGATCTTAAAGATTCCTAATAAATGCATCAGATAGTGATTTTATCACGATATTGGTAGAAATCATTAGAATTTTTACCTGAGGGAAATAATATTATGCACAGTTGAAGTAACTTTGGTATATCAAGCAGACATTAAACCACTTTTGAAATTGCAATGTTGAAAATTGCACATTCTTTATTATGAATAAGCCCTACTGTAACTAATGGGGTGTTGAGTGAGGGGTCCCAAGGTCCACATAGGGCTTGGTAGGGGCTTGGGGGGTTAGGGGAGTGAATGATGCGGCTTTAGATACTTTTCATAACAAAGACAAGATAATAGCTTTGCTACCACCTTGGGGCAAGGAGATGTGACTTCCAGGGTTTTAAACTAAGTGCATTAAGCCATGGAGGATTTGGCAGTTTGAAAGGGTGTGGAAGGGCTCCTCCAGCCTACCATGAGATCTGGTGTATAAGGAGGTGCCACGTGGTTTTGGATTAAGAGCTGGAGAAGGAAAGAGGAGAATCACTGAGAAAACTGCCTGGGGAACATGGCCACATGGATGATGGTGCTGGGAATTGCAGGACCTACCCAGCCAAGCATGGAATAATGGGAGATGCCTGGGATGTTGAACTGTGTCCAGGAGTGCTGAGCTGCCTACTTCTGTTTTTATAAAAGATGGTACCTCTGACTGGTGTGTTCTGAAACTGGCCTGATTTGGAGAAGGGAGGCAGGACTGTATGTCTGTGGGTGTTTTAAAGGGAGTGGGACTTAATGGAGTGTTGATTGAGGGCTTCCCAATGTCCTCACAGCCCCATGGTTAAGGGTCGGGAGGTGTGGGGAGGGGACAATGCCTCTTGGAATACTTTTCATTACAAAGGCAAGATAATAGCTGTGCTGCTGCCTTGGGGCAAGGTGGGAGTGACTTTCAGGACACATCCTGACTCCTGACTTCTGAGGTAGCCAGGCAAGGATCACTGAGTCACTCTTGCCCTGACTGTGGATGGCAGCTGCTCGAATGTAAACTATACAGAAAACTGGCAAATGTAGCTCGTTGTGGTTGGAGTGAGAGATGAGATCATGCAAGAGGCTCTGGGTCAGAATTGAAAACTAAGGGTAGACAGCCATAAGGAGGAGAGCCATGATGGAGGGGTGTGGAAAAGCCATGTTGCAGGTAGTGAGGTAGGAGCCATGCAGGCTGTAGGAGCTGGTCCACCTTGGGCTAGTAAGAAAGCAGGCACATTGCTTTCATCGTGCCCACTCTGGTTGACTCCGAAGCCATCAAAGATCCTGCCTTGCAAGATGCTGACCTGCTGCCTTGCAAACCTGGGCTCCATCTGAACTCTTTAGACTTTCGCCTTTCCTGGACTTCACCATGATCCAGTGTAACGCAGCACGTGTATTCCTGGACCGTAACACAGAGGCTGGTGACAACGTACTCCAGAACCTGCAGGGGAGGTTCTGCACGACTGTTTGTGCAGCAGGCTTATTAAGGAGAAGGGGAACTTTTGAGACTTTTGGTTTACAGCCTTTTGAGGAACAAGGGAAGTGCTGGGTCTTGTGGGAAAAGAGGGCTCTGAGCATAAATGCTCTGAGCTCCCCCCAGGTCGGAATATTGTAAGTAAAAACCTGTTCCTTCCAGCATTAATTGTTGGGTCATTCACCAAGGTGCCACATGGACGGGCCCCTGTCTGCTCACTTACACTACCTCATTAAAACTACTAAAGTACTGTATAGTGATGAAAATGAGAGTCATATCCTGCCTTCTGTGCTGGTTTGTACTCTTCTTTGTTCAAAAGAGCAGAAAGCTTACAATAAGATGAATGGCATAACACAGTGGTAATCTTACATGGGAAACAGCGTACAATTAGCTAAAAATTGTATAACATGTTGCTAAATGGGGCGTAGCTGAATACACTGCAAGTATTCAATGTGAGAGGAAAGTTTATTGTGTGGAAATTGTATTAAAAACTAATATTTCTATTTAAAAATTCTCTCCCCTTTTTCTGCCCCAAGTCAAGCAGTAATTGGCCAACTACAGGTATTCATTGGAGAGAAACAAAATGGAGTGAGGCAGGTGTGTGCATAAGATCTAATCATAGACAAAAGTACATTTAAACTTTCTTTGAATTTTCCTTTGTGGGTTATTTTCTTGGTGCTTTCAAAATGAAACAAGTGACAGATATTGTGGGGGTTGTGGAGACAGTTGGAATTTAATGTTAGAAAGGAAATAAAAAATATGCAATGAATAATCAGCCTGCCAAATACAAGCCTTAGAACTCAAATTATACAGTAGTGTCTGTGATTTTTCTATTGTGTTATCTGTCTATTTCCCATGGGTCAATTCTGTGACTTTTGTCTCTGAAACCATTAGATACAAATCAGGTCTAAAAAGCAGCAGGGTTTAAGAATAATAAATTGAAGTGAAATGTAACTCATTTGCATTCATGGTCTCTTTAAATAATCCATGCTAATTTCTCCATGGTGTAATGGATATTTATATATTTTTTGGCTTCCGGAGCACCCCTTCCTCCCAATTTATCTCACCAAGGGCACCAGGGTTTTCCTTTTGGCTATCATCAGCCAATTTGTTGGTGGAATTAACCCCAGCCCAGTTCCAGGAGTTGGCATTGATTAGTCCACCACTCTAATCTAGCTAATTGTTATGTATAGATCGGAGCCAATGAGTCGTGAGATGTTTGTTGAATCTTCTGAGAAGGAGGAACTTTGTTTTTGTAGATACTTTGGGGTTTAGGATTGGAGGTGGAGAATACTCTAGTCTATCTTTTCCCTTGAAGCGGGAGTGTGGGCAGCTGTGCAGGTGCTGCTTTGGTGGAAAGGAGGTGGTGGGGGCCGAGAATGAAGCCTGGGCCCTCAGGACGCAGAACGGAGAATCAGACAGAAAGCAGGCTCCTAGCCGATACAATTAGAGCAACTTAATATTGGGAGCCAATCAATCCTTCTTTTTTTTTCTAGCCAATTTGAGTTGAGGCTTTTATGTGCCACGTAGAACCCTTCATGATAATGATGGGCAATCTGAATACATATTACATCCAATGAACAGGAGACCCATTAACAGGGATGGCCATCCTAAATGGAGATCATGGATTAGTTGAAAGTCATCCTGGTATTTTAAATTCTGCTTGGTTGTAAGTCTATAAATTGAAGTAGCATCGTGTGGAGATGCCTTCACATCATATATTAGTATGATGTGACTAGTGAAGAAACACTAGTGATTTGTCCTGGCATTGAATGAAATAACATGCAGCCTGCTTCCTTTGCTGGCCACAAACACATGTCTGATGTGTCTCTCTGAAATAGATTGAATATGAATAATGGGATCTCTGGTTTTTTAGTGTTTAAGAAAGTTTGGCTACAAGTAAACGGACCAAATTCAAAGTAGATTTATTATCTTATATAACAGATTAAGTGATTCCAGATCAATTGGCTTGATCTAATGATCAGGGGCCCAGGTTCTTTTCATTTTTCCTCTCTGCCAACTTTACAATGTTAGGGCTTTTTTATTTTTATTTTTTAGGTTTGATTCCTTCATGGCCTTACGATGGCTTGTTGGATTTCCAAATATCTTGTGTAGATAATTTCATCCAGCGATAGGAATAGAAGTCTCTCTTTATGTATCACTCTGTTTAAAAGTCAAGAAAACTACAGCCATTCAGCAGAATCACATTTATTGTTCAGCACGGCATCACGTACTTATTGCTAAACCAGTCACTGGCAAGGGAAAATAAGTTATCTGGGTTCACACAGACACATGGAAATTTACTCCCCAGGCCAGGGAGAAGCTTCTCTTCTCATCAGTGGCCATGGTGGGGGTGTGTGTGTTAGGCAGGGTGGGGGTGGGGTGGGAGGGCTGCTCTTAAAGAACTGGTCTGCCTGCAAGGAATGGGGGGAGGTAGAGACAATAGATGTGTTTTTTTTTTTTTTTTTCAGGATTTTGGCCTACTTGATAGAGATCATCAGAATCTAATTTCTCTCTGATTCTGCGGCAACAGCCTCAGGTCAATTCACTTTGATAAGTGCCTGTTACTTGCCACTGAAATTGAAAAGAAGCATGCTTGTGACCATTTTGTTTCATACTTGTGTTTGCCAGAGAACACAGGACTACAGTCCTTCCGTGGCATGTTTTATTTTCGTCCACTCCTACGCCTGCTTGTCCTTATTGCCTGGATTGATAACAGTAAGAGAAAGGTTTAGTCATATTAATCATCACAAATCAACCAATTAGCAAATTCCATTTTGCAGCTGACCCAACCAGTTCCCTCATGGTCCCCTCCTTCTGATAAATGAGGCAGTTATTCAAACATATTGACTTAATTAACCTGAGTTTATTATTTTTTTTAATCAGCATATTTATTTTGCCTGGTGGAGCTCACAGTGAGATATATCTTTAAAAAGCTCTTAGAATTGCTTAGGAAGACTACTACTATGTTCAAAATGCTGAACAAGAATATATCTAAATAAAATATGATTCAATTCCACTATACATATTAGCATTTCTTGTCCTTGGTAGGAAGAATGGCGATGTTCCCCAAGGTAATTTTAAGGGGATGAGATTACAAACCCTATTAAATATATATATGCCCTTGGCATTCTCATAGATAATCATATATTAGAGTAGAGATATTTCTGAAATAAGTGTAGTTATTTCAGATCAGATTTTTATCAATGTGTATGCACTTGAAATAAGATTGACCTGGCATTCTGGCTGCAGGTTTTGCTGATGCACCTGGAATAATTATATCTACTTGTTTACACAAGGTTTAAATTTCATTAGAAAGTGCCTCATTTTCCTTTTTTATACGTGCTGAGAAATATCCCAGCTTCTTTCAGGGGGAGTAAGTATAAAATTGGCAGTGAGCTGGCCTTAGTGAATTCACCTAGTTAGGCTTGTTGAGTCTGGCGGGTCAACGGAAGTTGCTACAGACTGAATGTTTGTGTCTCCAAATTCATAAATTGAAACCCAAACCCCAGCGTGATTGGCGAGTGGGGCCTTTAGGAGATGATTAGGCCCCACAGTGGAGCCCTTCAGATTGGAATTAGTGCCCTTTAAAAGAGATGCTCTAGAAAGCTCCCTGCTCCTTCCGCCTTGCTAGGGAACAGTGAGGAGATGCCATCTGTGAACCGGGAAGAGGATCTCCCCAGACACCTACTCTGCCTTCACCTTGATCTTGGTCTGTTCAGCCTCCAGAACTGTGAGCACTAAACGTTTGTTGTTTAAGGCACCACTCTGTGCTATTTTTGTTTCAGTAGCCTGAGCAGACTTAAGTCCTTTTGCCTAAGTGGCTCATCTGTTCACAGGCACCTCCGGCTACCTGTGGTTTATAGAAATTGGCCAGAGGGCAAAAATCTGCATGTGAAAGGCTTTGCTACTTTATTATTTTGCATCTTATTACTTCTTTTTAGTGACCCTGGGTGCCCATATTTACCCTTTTTAGAATTCCATTATCTAGAGTAGTTTGTCCCAAAGGAGTATATATATTAATCCCACGGAGATTGTTTTAAAACTACAGTTCTAATTTAGTGGGACTGAGTGTGTCCTGAGAATCTGCCTTTCTAATAAGCTCTCAGGTGATACAGATGCTGTATCAGGCACCACACTCTGAGTGTCAGGATCTAGACTTCCCGTGCCTCTCTCTTTTTCAGTTCCAGAAGTTCCATATCCCACTGCTTCAGAGCCTAGCCACATGATTAATTGTAAGGCAGGGATGAGAGGTGAGGCTATGCTTCAGTTCAATTAATGCTTTGAACCCTCGGAGATCCCTTAATTCGGTAATGATTTATGATGCATTTAGATACAGAGATTTTTATTTTTGCCTCAGTAAAAGACTATTTACTTAAGATTTATTTATGCTCTGCTATTTACTGTTGTCCCCAAAGAGAAATAATCTGAACAACACAACAAGTAAAAAAGGAGATTATTAATGAGTGTAGACAGTGTTGTAGTAATTTCAATTCTATCACTCCATTATAATGCTCCAGAGAACTCAAAAAATAGGGCTGCTGGATAAACTGCAGGATGCTCAGTTGAAATTGAGTGTGAGATAAACAATGATTTTTTTTCTCAGTATTAGTATGTCCTATGCAATATTTGGGAGATAAAATTTGCAACAGTTACTTGAAATGAATTGTTTATATCAGTTGGCTCAAAATCATTTTATCTGACTCTAAATTATCTTTAGCCAAGGCTGGAATTGGGCAGTTTTAAACACGCCATCAGTAGGCTGTCACATGTGAATCTTGCACTTTTAAGGAGCATGTTGCCATTCTCTCACAGCAAGCATATGAGTCTCTGCTACCTGGCCTCCAATTCTTTGCAACTTAATTGATTGTCCGCTGTGGCAGTGAAAAAAATACCAAATCCCACCTGGATTGGTTACATGTACATCTCATCCTCTGGGCTTTGACCTATGTTTCCACAATTTGGAGAATTCAGATATTTGGGGGGAGCTCATAGGCTCTGTATAGTGTTTACAATTTTTCTGAAAAATCATCTGCTTGCCCTCGATTTATTTTCTCCAGTAACACTTATGGGTGTTGAGACTATGTGTGAGATGGGAAGGGAAAGCTTTCTTTCTTCTACCAGTTTAAGTGCAGTTCTGTGAATTAACTGGCAATAGGCCGATTGAAAGGAAAATGTTCATTACCCACGTGGAAGTGCACCGTAGCGAGTAGTGCGGAATAGACAAGAGGTAAGGGTTTATGTATCAGCGTAACAAAAAAAGGTGGTGGTTGGGACTTTAGTGGGAAAGAATCAAAGGTTCTGTTAGGCCTTTTCATCGGGATGCTCATGAACAGTTGCCTTCCTGGATGGAAAGAAAGCTTCCTTGGAGTGGAAGATTTACGGCAGCTCAATCTATCCACACCTCTCCTGCTAAGGATGGATCTCCCAAATAGAAACTCCCTGGGAGAGGAGTTAATGGCAGTTGTATTTCCAGGCTGCTCTGCTTTACTCAGATAAGGGAAATGCAGGAAAGATTTCTTTCTGCTGGTCCCTTCAGTGACCTTCAATTAGGAGCAACTCATAAAGAAAGGCATACCTTGTTAGGATGACCATGCACACATATTTCAGGTAACACATCTTACTAAGTAGAAAAGAATTTCCGAAGTTGGGCATTGTATGGGGTCATAGACACTGCGTGGAAGCTAACTTGAGGGAAGACGTAAGAGACAAAGAAAATGGCGGCAGGAAGATGACATTTCTCCCTTAATTTTCAGGGGGGACTCATGAGTTTTTAGGAAACTACAGCAGGAGTGAAGTGCCACATGATCAATGTATTTTGAATGAAAATTGGATGGTACTAAATGGACACTTGTTTCATTTCTATTTTCAACCATCCATGGTTTTCAGGTATTGGAATCTAATTAATTAATTGTATCACCACATCTGAATTAGTGATGTTATTTATTTTTAGTTTTCTTTTTGAAATTTAATCTTTGTTGTATTATTGTATTTTTTTCCATTAACATTTAGTCTCCTTTCCATTAGCATTTATACCCCTTCCCCCAGCAATCACCACACTGTTGTCCATGTCCATGAGTCCTTTTTCCTTTTTGTTCAATCCCTCCCCCCCACGCCCCCTGCACCCCCCACAAGCTGTCATCTGCTCTATATCTATCAGTCTTCTCTGTTTCGTTTGTGAAATTAAGTAGATCTAACAGAATTACCTCATCTATAATTTAAGTTTGTATGACAATTCCTCCTTGTTGAAAGAGTCCTCATTAAGGAAGTTCTGAGGCAAGGAGGAGTAGGAAGAGACATTTAGATATAAAAGTTAACTTGAAAGAAATATTTCTTCTTTTGAAATGTGGTTTATTCTTTCTTCATTGCCCCTCACTAAACTCTTAGGAGGAGCTTTGGCAACAATTACGAGACAAAACATATTGTTACCCATACATCTGTGTTACCATAAAAAATATTTCTGGTTTACAATATAAACTAGTGTCTTTGCATATATGTTCTCTCCTCCCTAGAAGCTCGCCCAATAATATTTTAGCTTACTTGAAGAAGCACACGGGAGATACAGGAGAGACACAAACGAGTGAGGGAGGGCAATTTGGTGATATCACAGGAACTGACTTTAACCTCACCCACCTTGTTAGGAGTGAAAGGAAAAGGAGTCTCCTTTTCCCCTATCATCTGATTACATTATCATAGGCTGTTTTGGTCTACATATTTTCTAAAAGTCAAATTAAATGGAATAGATGAACTAACTGAGAAATATTTTGGTAAAAATATGAAAAGATTTAAAATTGAATTGTAAATCACTGGAATTCTATCAAATTGCTGACAGTATTTTGGATTATGTATGAAGATGTTTTCTCTTGAGAAGGTAGAAGACATTCTAGCCATAAGAACTATTTATATACATCATTTATTGTGTGCTCTGGGTTTGATCTTCAGTGAATAATCTTAAAAGTGTGACTTTTTTTTTAACTTGAGG
>VMDR010037148.1:0-10308 GCA_007922815.1 Macrotus californicus | reverse complement strand
AATGAGCTCTATGAGCTGTATTCATTGACTTGAGGTTTATTGTAAACAATCTCTGAGACTTTTTACATCCAAAAATAAGTGAGGGAAGTGAGAGAATAAGTCATAAGTTCACATAAGAAACAATAGGTCTTCTTCAAATTTTACATATAGAGGCAAAAACCAAAGAAAATGGGAAGTCAAAAAGTCATTATTGAAAACATGGCTACCAATTAAGTCTTTCATTAGACAATCTATGCTATATCCATTCTTGATATTAGCTGGGTCATATCCTAGGATAAAAGATATGATAACATTATTGATGGTAATTTAAGATATACAAGAAAGGCAAATATGGATGGTAGTGTGATATCTGAATACCACTAGTTCATCCAACAAATATTTCATGACGGTGAAACATGTGCCAGGCCCTGCTGCGGAGAGTGAAGGATAGACTGTGCAGGTCCCTGGTACTGCAGGAAACGACTCAAGCACACATAAAATTTGACTTGCAAAGAGCCATTTGGAGGAGTGAAGGGGCCAACCCTCGAGAGACTTTGTGCTAGTTAAGGTGCTTACCCTAACAGTAATGAGGCACCATGAAATACTCTTACAAAGGCAATATTTTAAAAGATCACTCTAGTGGAAGTGTGAAGAAAAAACTGAAGAGAAACAGGACCAGAAACACAAAGACCAGCTGGAAAAATATAATTTAGATAATTTCAGGAGGAATTAGAAGGTTGTTTAAATCTTTTACTAAGCTAGAGAGTCTGGAATCCCAGCTACCGTAGGACAGTAATGACCTTCCACTCTGTGTTTTCAGTCTGTTAAGCACAGCCTCCCTATGCTTACCTCTATTTGCTTGGTTCTAGAACTCTTCTTAGCTGCCCCCAACATATTCACAAAATCTATGTCATTCTAAGGGATTGTTTTCTGCTGGACATTGGAAAAACACACAAGTACCAATATATCTAGTGAAGTCCAGGCGTAGGGTGTCACAATATCCCAGCAGCTTACAATAAGACCTGAGAGCATCCTCCCATAAAAAACCACGTGTTGCCAAGACAAAATGATTTGAATCACAATTTTTGAAACAGCTAGTTATTTGCGGTTCACTTGGTTTTTTAAAAAATAAACTTCTGTGAGGTAGGTCTAATGTATCAGATTACCTGCCTCAACTATGTCATTTTAGATACGAAGATACTAAAAAATCGATTAAGTTAATCCAGGTCAGACTTGTCTTTTTCTTATTTTAAATTATTCTTTAGACCCCCACAAAATGAGTACTATTCATAAGAGAATCCTGATTGTGATAAATTACAATGATTCAGGCAAGAGATAATGGTGACAGTGGGGATGATAATGATTTAAAGGGTGACAAAATAACATGATTACTTGAATGTGTAATGAATATAGGGTTATGGAAGAAGCGATGACTTATTCATATGTTCATATTTTTATTCAACAAAGATTTACTCAATGTTAAAGTGTGAGTGCTTAAATACTAAAGTCAGAGGATGCGCTGTTGACATACAGTGGTGAAAAATCAGATACGGTCTTTGTCCTTATGGAGCTTATATTCTAGTAGGGGAAGTGGAGGTGGAGGAGAAGAAAGTATGAAGAAAACAATAAAATAACAACAAAACAGCTCTGGCTGGTGTGGGTCAGTGGATTGAGTGCTAGCCTACCAACTGAAAGGTTGCAGTTAGTTGGGTGCGTGTGATTGATGTATCTCTCACACATCGATGTTCTCTCCCTCTTTTTCTCCCTCCCTTCCCCTCTCTCTAAAAATAAGTAAATAAAATTGTTAAAAAATAAAATACCAACAAAACAAAAGATAATTAAATCATTTTATTATGCCAAGAGGGAAATTACTAAGGTGATGTAAACAAGAACCACCGGGAAGAGGCTATGTTACAAAGTCAACAACAGAATGTCAGGAGAAATAATGTTGGTGCTGAGATCTGAAGGACAAGAAGCAGACACCCATGCAATGAGATGGAGCGGGAGTGTTCTAGTCATGTTTTTCAGACTCTGAAAAGGAAGAGAGCTTGGTATAACTGAGAAACAGAAAAGAGGTTGAGATGCCTAGAATATAGTAAGCAATGAAAAACAGCATGAAGTGATGTCAAAAGGTCAAGGTGGAAGAAATCAGGCAGGTCATACTAGTTTTATACACCACAGTAAAGAGTTTGAATATTTTATAAGAGCAGAGCTATTGGAGAAAGAATGTGACATAATTAATTTGCCTTTTTAAAAAGATCATTCTGACATCGCATATAGACTGCATTGGAAGGGAGCAGGAGCAGAGAGACAGGCTAGAAGACTCTTGCAGGAAATAAAGATGGTGGTAGTGACAGAGATAATATGACTGAATTCAAGAGCTATGTTAGTGTTGAAGGCAACGGTCTGAGGTGTGAAGAAAAAAAAAGAATCAACAGGATTAGTTTTTGCCATGCATTGAGATAGCAAAAACTAGGGAAAGAACCTATGGAAAGCAAGATTCAAAGTTCTATTTGGGTCATATATTAATAGCTTGAAGTTCCCAACAGACATTATCTGTAAAAATCAGGCAGGCAGTTGGTTATATGAGACTAAAGAACGAAGAGTTTGGCCTACAGTTAGAATTCAGGGAGCCATCAGCATACAGAGAATACTTAAAGCCAAAAAGCTAACTGAACCAGAAAGGTAGAAACAGAAAACTGGGCCCAGAATTGAGTCTCCAAGGACTTCTGTATCCATCACTGTTATAGCAGTACAGGAAACTGCAACGGGGATTCAGCAGTGACCAATGACATTCTAGAGAGCATGCTGTCAAGGAAATACAAGTGGAGGGCATTTCTAGAAGAATTCTATAGTCAAAATGGCCAAAGTTGCTGAGGGATAAAGAATAATGCATGTTAACAAAGCTGTTGTTCTCAGCCATTGGGTAAATAATATCATTTGCTAAAAGATGGAACAAAAGAGGAAGAATGGATTTGGGGTGGGTTGAGCTTTCTATCCCACAATGACACTTGTGAAAACCTTTTCACCAAGTCTGTCATATGCAATGTCCCGAATACTTTGTATTAAGCTCTACATTTAGTTGGTATAACTAAAAACTGAGCACTGCTAAATGTCATTTTGTTAGTATTTATAATTTAAAAAGAAACCTAGAGAGGTGACTATATCAGATGGAAGAGCCTGAATAAAAAGTGATTAGAAAGTTTTATTGGGTGGCAGAAGAAAGAAGAAAGGAAAGTGAGAAGAAATAAGCAATAAAAAATAGAATTTATGGAGCATTCACTATGAAACAAACACTGTCAAGTGCCTTTTAAAAATTAAATCACAGAGAAATAAATCTCAACATGTTTACAAAATAAAAAACTAAAACTCAGTAAAATTATTAACTTGGTTAATGATATGTAAGTGGTAAGTGAAGAATGAGGAATTTGCTTCAAGATCTCTTTGACTCAAAATTCTGGGTTCATTCTGTTATGTATTTCTGCCTAGTGTTACTAACCTTTGCAATGACAGAACTCAGCAACGTGGGTCATAGAGAATTCGGATGATTACCAAAAATAGTATGCAGATACCTTTGGGGCAGCTGTACATGCTGCTGGCTGTCTTCTGATCCAGGCTCTCCCTTTTGACACTTTCCTTTGGTATTATGCCCACCACTCTCACCCTTAGCACCTGCATCTCGTCACTGCTATCATCACTTCCTGCAGTGTCACACATCTGCTCTGTCCCTCATCTCTTCGGACCATCTGAGTAGACCTGTGCCAAAATAATGACTCAATAGCTAGGTTATAGTAGCTAAAGTTTCTCAGTATTGTGGGCTGTCATTATCTCATCCATAGACATAATTATTTTCACCTCCTATTATTTGTCAATTTATCCATAAAATCATTCAATACTCTAGCTGCCATATAGAAAGCATGTGTGATTCCTCCATCTTTGTTCTTCTTTCTAAGGATCGCTGTTGCTATGTGAGGCCTTTTCTGGTTCCATACAAATTTTTGAAATATTTGTTCTAGTTCTGTGAAATATGTCATTGGAATCTTGATAGGAAATGCTGTGAATCTATAGATTGCTTTAGGTAGTATGGACATTTTAATGATGTTAATTCTCCCTATCCATGAACATGGTATGTGCTTCCACTTATTTGTATCTTCTTCAGTTTCTTTCCTCAGGGTCTTATACTTTTCCTAGTACATGTCTTTTACACCTTTGATTAGGTTTATCCCTAGGTATTTTATTCTTTTGGAAGCAATTATAAATGGAATAATTTTCTTAATTTCACTTTCTATTAGTTCATTATTGGCATATAAAAATGCAACTGATTTCTGAATATTACTTTTGTAACCTGCTACTTTGCTGAATTTATTTATTGGTTTTAGTAGTTTCTTGGCAGGATCTTTAGTGTTCTCTATATACAGTATTATGTCATCTGCAAATTAAAAGTTTTTACTTCCTCCTTTACAATTTGGATGCCTTTCTTCTTTTTGTCTGATTACTGTGGCTAGGAATTCCAGTACTAGGTTGAATAAGAGAGGTGAGAATGGACAACCCTGGTTTTCCCAGTCTTAAGAGTAATGCTTATAGTTTTTATCTAAGGCATAGTAATCAAAATAGCATGGTACTGGCATAAAAACAGACATATGGATCATTGGAACAAAATAGAGAGCCCAGAAATAAACCCCACACCTTTATAGTCAATATTTGACAGAGGAAACAAGCACATTCAATAGGCTAAGATAGCTTAATCAATAAATGATGTTGGGAAAATTGGACAGAGATGTCCAAAAAAATGAAACTAGACCACCTTCTTACACCACACACACAAATAAATTCAAAATGGATTAAAGACCTAAATGTTAGATCCCAAAACATAAAAATCATAGAAAAAAACATAGGCAGCAAAATCTCAGACATTGCCAGTAGCAATATTTTATCAGTTATATTTCCCCAGGCAAGGGAAACAAAAGAAAAAATAAATAAATGAGAATACATCAAACTAAAAAAGTTTTGCAAATCAAAGGAAAAAACATCAACAAAATAAAAAGACAACCCATTAAATGGGAGAATATATTAACTGATACATCTAATAAGGAGTTAATATCCAAAATGTATAAAGAACTTACAAAACTCAACATGAAAAAACAAACAAACCAATTAAAAAATGGGCAAAGGGCATGAATAGACACTTCTCTAAAGAGGACATAAAGATGGCCAATAGACATATGAAAAGACGCTCAACATCACTAATCATCAGAGAGATGCAAATCAAAACCACAATGAGATATAATCTCATACCTGTCAGAATGGCGATCATCAATAAATCAACAAACAACAAGTGTTGATGAGGATGTGGAGAAAGGGGAACCCTTTTGCACTGTTGGTGAGAATGCAAATTAGTACAGCCACTGAGGAAAGCTGTCTGGAATTTCCTCACAAAAACTAAAAATGGATTGACCTTTTTACCCAGCAATCCCACTTCTAGGAATTTATCTGAAGAAACCCAAAACACTAATTCATAAGAACATGAGCACCCCTATGATCATTGAAGTGTTATTTATCATCACTAAGATATGGAAGTAATCCAAATGTCCATCAGTAGATGAGTGGATAAAACAACTATGGACATTTACTACACGGCTATAAAAAAGAAGAAAAATTTACCCTTTGAAACAGTATGGATTGACCTGAAGAACATCATGTTAAGAGAAATAAGCCAGTCAGAGAAAGACAAATAGCACATGATTTCATTCATATGTGGAATCTAATTAACAAATTGAACTAAGTAGCAAAATAGAGACAGACTCAAAGATGGAGACAAGGATAACAGCTAAGAGCAGAGGGAGGGTAGTGGGTAAAGGGACTGATCAAAATTGAAAAAGAACTCATGGACATGGACAACAGTGTGGGGATTGCAAGGGGAAAAAGGGTGTGAGGGGACTAAATAATAATGGAAAAAATACAATGAAAAATAAATAAAAATTAAATAAAAAGAAAGCATGCAATATAGATTTTAATGTTAAAATGTCACAGAAGATATGGCTAACTTGAATAAATTACTTCATGTTAACAAAAGAACAGAAGAAAATGATGCTAAATGAAGAAATGTCTAATTGAGTCTTTCCACCTTTCAGGAAACAGTTATGATTTTCATGTCATATATTTCAAATTGATAGAATAATGACATCTGAGGTCGAAGGACATGATTTACAATTTATTTGTGTTTTCATAAAGCCTAATACTTTACTCAAAACAGTGTATTTCAATTTACATTGGCAGACTACTTCTGTAGACTCCTTCTAGTCTGAAATTATTGTATACCTTTGGACCAGATGGAATGGGAGGATTAAATTTTATAAACTATAAGGAAAGATAATTGGTTGGTGGTGCCTGGAAGCCTCCCTGAGAACATGCCTCTCAGAAGAAATTTTGCAACGTCCTGGACCTTGGAAAAGCCCTTGTGGTGTTCCTGTGGTGATGATCACAGAGGCCAAAATGGTCTTAATCACACTGAGTGTCCCCAGGGAATGATGTAGCAACACCGGCTTCTCTTTTGGCATCAGGAGGTGTCATTTAGATGGTTTCCCTTTTAGAATCAACACAGAAAATCCATTCTAGTGGAGGTTATTTTAAAAATGCCAAGCTTCAAATCATCTTCAGAATTATAATAACTTGTGTTAGAATGAGACACTGTATTTGGTTTTTGATTATCTGATAAGCTTGAAAAATCACTTTCTTCATTTCTGGCTTAATAAATGACCTTCAAAGAGCAGTTTGGTGAATTACCATGATGCTAAACTATTATAGAAAGATTAGATAGGAGCACTCATGGCTGCGCATTTACTGATTCAAAAAATAATGCACGTTGTCCTACATGTAGAGTGACTAAACTTACCAGAGGAAAAAATAAATAAACTACCCCTAGACAAATTGCTCCCTGAAAGTTTGCAACTTGTAAGTAGCTTATCTTGCGTTCATATAAGTGACTAGAATGACTGGCAAGGAACAAGAGCTCCTCATCATTTCAATGAAGAGGAGTTTTCATAGTAAGCAAATGAAAATTGAGTCTCTTTTTAAGTTGACCCTATATTGGGCAATTTTGAAATTTATTTATAAATATTCCTTCATTTAAAACTGATTTAATTTTTAAAATGTGGAATGGCTTCATTTTTAAGGGCCACATCACTGCTAAAGAGATGCTCTCAGCTATCTCTGAGATGAATGACCTGGGCGCTATAACAGAACAGAGAGTGAAGAGGGTAACCGGGTCCGCCAGCAGCTGGAGTGGATGGCAATGGAAGGCTGAAGACTGCAAGCTCAGCAAGGTCTCCTACTGTACAGAAGTCTTCCCTTTGCCAAAAAAGAGTTTAATACAGAGAGAGACTCCGTCAGAAATAAGCCTCCATTTAAACTTATCCGAAAACTACATTCGCTATGTAGGGAATGTTTAGTCTTATTTATATATTTATTTACCACTATTCACATGTAGTTTTGATTCTCATCTGACCATAACGTTCCCAAACCAAACTTCCGTGCTGATTAGAAGAAACAACAGTGTGTTTATGAAAGTCAGCAAATCTGTGATTCAAAAAGACACCTAACTAAAGGGATTTTATATTTTAGGATTATATATTTATTTATATTTTAGGATTTTATATTAAGAAGGTCTGAAAGCATGGAAGAAATGCTACTCTTTGGGTAAAAATATTCTATTGCTGTGAAAATCAGACATTAATAATTCATTTTTGATAGAACCTGCAGTTCTGGCTCTTGGAAAGGCAAAATAGTCTGAAAGGCCTACTAGGGTGAGAAGAAGCATAATGTGCCTACCTGAGGCACCCTTTCAAGTTAACTGACCCCTCTGTACAGGGTACAGAAAGCAACCCTTGAAACATGGTACAAAATTTCCTCCTACTTAAAATCGCTCTGAATTAATGTTTTCTATAACCTCCAACTTCAGAAGAGCCCATATTGAATTAATAAAATAAAGCAGACAGAGTGCTGGATTTGAAGAGTGTACCTCAGAGACTGTGTAAAAGAAAAAGGGAAAGTCATTCAGGGTATTCCATTTATTGGTTCCAATTGTTTAACATTCAAAAACGTAAATTAATTATTACGATAGACACTAAGGCCCAAAGATGAATTAGGAGTTATTAGATGTAAACCCTGGCCTGGGAAAGCTCACCCTCTGGTAGAGGGGACAATTGCATAAGAGTCCATAATGATCAAGTAGTCTAAGGATGGAGATATGTGCACAGGGTATTATTTGAACAAATAAGGCAGAAAATCATCCCAATTTCCCACTCCAGGAAGAGATCATGTTTGTGCTGAGTACTGGTCAATGACCAGGAATTCATCCAGAGGTGGTAATGTGTTCTGGAAAATATTTGACATTCAGAAACATGATCTATGCAAAGATTGACTGGGGGTGTCCAACCTGCAGCCCATGGGCTGCATGGTACTCAGGATGGCTATGAATGCAACCCAACACAAAGTCATAAATTTACTTAAAACATTATGAGATTGTTTTGTGATTACGTGTTGTGATGTATTTAATATGTAGCTGAAGACAACTCTTCTTCTTCCATTGTGGTACACAGATGCCAAAAGGTTGGCCACCCCTGTAAGCAAAAACACCAAAAGAAAAGGCAATGTTCTGTATTCAGCAAACTAAAAAATTTTGAAAGCGTAAAACATCAAAGAGAGGGTGAGTAGAAATGAGACAGGAGATGTAAGTAAGGGCCACATGTTGGAGAATTGTATATGTCACATTAAGGAACTTGGGTTTTATCTTGTAGGTATGGGAAGCCACTGACTGTGAGCAATTAAGTGATGTGATTCCAACAAAGTAGAAGCAAAAATAGAGGGTACTATTTTTGTCAAGGCATATCATTAATATGTGAAAATACAGTTCATATTTCAGCAATCCTCAGCTTCTCTTGTGGCTAACACTTAAGTCATAGACCAAAATTTATGGAATAAATGTTGCCTAACACTCATTCTTGTGCATGCAGATCAGCAGAGGAAAACAAATAGCAGTTAAGAAACAAGGTAAGTAAAAACTTAAGACAATATGTAATTATGCACATAATTTTTAAAAATTGGGCTAAAATAATAAATGTGATCAGAGTTCCAAAAAAGGAATTGAGAGACATCAGAGCAATTGGGAAGCAGATCTTCCAAAGTGAAATTTAAATAATCTCTTCTTATACGTGTGTAAAAACATATAAATCTCTCCATTTCTGTTAGAGAATGTGGTGCCCATCAAATGTCCTATTTCCTCTGCTATGTTTCTCAGCCCCCTTGCCATTAAGGAAGGCTGTGTGACAGGTTCTGCCAAGAAACACAGGGTCGCAGTGACATAGGTCACTTCCTGGCTCGGGCAATAAAAAGCTTATGTGTAATTTCCCAGTTCCCTCTTGCCCTGCTGTGGACTCAGGCAGTGTTTCAGGAGGTCGGGTCCTGGGTCTGAGTGCCTACACAGAGCAGAGCGCCTTACCCTGAAATCACCCAACAAATTTACGTGTTGCATAAACCTAGTCTGTCAAAATGAATACCTCACTCCTTCTTATTCTTTCCTTTACTGTTTTATGCCTTGCCTAGTTTTTTTGGGGGGTGGGTAGGAGCTACTGTGTTCTTTCTCCTGCATTACAATCATTTTCTGTGAGGGTAGCCCTAGTTTCAGAAAAGAAGGCATAACTGCTAAAATAAAAACACCAAAAAAAATAACAAAGATAAAAATGCCATAACCAAACTGACCTTTGGAAAAAATATTGAAGAAAATAAACCAAAAATGCTAACAGTACTTCTGTCTGGGAAGGATGTGAGTGATTGTTTTATCTTACTTTAATTTAATATACTTTCCAATATTTCTAAAATAAGCCTGAATTATTTCTATGAGAAAAATGTACAAAACTCTTTTACATTTAAAAAATAATTTGGGGCCTTGCCAGAAACTGGTTCCCACAAAACACCAAATAAAAGTGAAATAGTAAAGGAGCAGATGAGACTCAACGGATTTTTGTAGACTATACGCATATGTGTGGGTTTTTATTTTCAAGGCTATCCCAACATCTGCAATTCTTTCCCCTCTACTCTTTGGAGAACATGATCAAATGTTGTACAATTTTGTAATATCAAGTTATAATTATTTTATACTTTTAATAAAATATTTAGGTTATTTCTTAATACTAAGGATCACTTAGATATTATGTTGCCAAAGTATGTTTGAATGTACTGAAAAGTGAAACATTAGCCTTGTTCATTTATTTGCTTCATTTTGCTTTTCTTCAATAATTTTTTTCCAAATGGCAATCAAAAACAATTTCCGTA
>VMDR010037147.1:0-10311 GCA_007922815.1 Macrotus californicus | reverse complement strand
TTAGACTGGAAGCGCAGATCAAGTGCTTCCCAGATAAGGTCAAGTTCAAGGAGTTCATCATCACTAAGTCCTTATTCTGTGAAATGTTAAAGGGACTTATCTAAGAAAAAGAAGATCAAAAATAGGAACAATAAAATGACAACAAACTCACAGTTATTAACAACTGAACCTAAAACAAAAACAAACTAAGCAAACAACTAGAACAGGAACAGAATCAGAGAAATGGAGATCACATGGAGGGTTATCAGCGGCGGGGATGAGGAGGGAGAATGGGGGGAAAGATACAGGGAATAAGAAGTATAAATGGTAGGTGCAAAATAGACAGGGGGAGGCTAAGAATAGTATGGGAAATGAAGAAGCCAAAGAACTTATATGTATGACCCATGGACATGAACTAAGGTAGGGGAATGCTGGTGGGAGGGAGTGTGCAGGGCAGAGGGGAATAAAAGGGGGAAAATGGGACAGCTGTAATAGAATAATCAATAAAATATATTAAAAAAAGTTGAAGTCCTTAAGCTAAAGTAAATCAAATCTATTCATCATGTTTCAGGCCATTGTGATTTTTAAGTAATTGTTAGCTTGGCTATATGGTAACTCTGTTTTGTTTCTTTTCTCATACCCTCACGAATCTGAAAGGATTTGGTTTGTTTATCATGACCTAATAGGTCAAAAAAGAATTATAACTGTTGATTAACTGTGTCAGCAAGACCGTCTGACCATCAGCCAGTGAGTCTCAGTCAGCCATGGGGTACCCTCTAAGGGACATTTGGAACCATAGAAAAGGACTTTTTGATCGTCATAGTGAATGGAAAGTACAACTGGCCTTTAGTGTCTTGGGACCAGGGAGGCTAAATGTCCTGACAAGTATGGGATCCCCAGCACAACAAAATACTGTCCCTCCTTAAATGCGATTGGCACTCTCCTTGAGGAACAGGGAACCTGCAGTGATTTTTGTATTTGTAAACAAGTTTCAAGCTTGAAGAGAACAATGCTAATTGTTCCTATCCCAAAGAATTAACACATTTGGCTACTAAATCATTCTGATAAACCCACTAGGATACATAAACTGAAAACCCAGGGGCTTTGAGGAAATCAGAAATCCTTTAATGGTTAAAGGTACCACTAGGATAAAGCCCTTCTCCCTGCTCCCTAGAACTTCACTGCACTCACAGATGACAGACAAGTACAATCTCTCACTCCTCCTGGGAAGAGTTGTGACTAGTTTAATTATAAGCCTCTAATATTCACTGAGGCAAGTTTTACTAGTAGGTAGAGTTATGGTGTCTAAATCCCCCCTTCCCATTTCACTTCTGTCATAGGAGTTTCTGTCCCAGCTGCAGGCTAAGGCCAACTCCCCTAGGAGCCCAGCCTAGGCTGGTGGAAGGTGATAGACTCTTGCACGCTCTTTTGTCATTGGCTCTGATACTAGGGAATGTGTTTTAGATTAGTCTTTTCTTGGGAGGCAGTATTTCCATCTACCCTTGTAATTGTAGGTGAAATGGACAGAGGCTCCACTCTCAGGCATAAGCTTTTCTGCAGCTCCGCTATTAACAATTTATATTAAGGGATTGTTCGGCTATTAACACTGTCTTTCCTTCTGTGTTTCTTCTCACTGTGCATGTTCCATCTGACAGCAGGCCCAAAGGAGCTACGCGTGGAGACTGAAGAAGGAGGGTTCTGTAGAGAGGGGGCTGTAGAGAGGAGGGCTGCAAAGAGGAGGTGCTAAAGGGGGGTGGCTGGAGAGGGGGGAGCTGAACCCTGAGCACTTCAGTAGCAGCAGTAGCTGCCATCTGTGAAATGCTTACACCTTGCTGAGCACTTTACTTACACTATTTTATTTACTTGGAACAAATCTGAGAGATGGGTATTATTCCTGACATGAAAGCAGAAACTCTGAGGCAGTAAGTTGTCCAGGGCTATTTAATTAGTAGATACTAGAGTTGGAATTAAAATTGTTTTCTAGACTCCAAAGATGACACTTTTAACATTTAAAAAGACAAAGTATTTTCCTCCATGTTTTATGATACAGATTTATCAACAAAGCACTTTTTTTTTTACTTTTTAGTTTATGAGTAGATCCAAAGCTGTTCTTGAGAAAAAATAATGTGGTTCTGGTAGCTTCCATGAGAAAATAGGATTACTCTGTCTCTGGCAAGAATAAAAATGAGGTTTTTAAAATTTCCCAACACTTTAAACCGTACCATCTGCATGTCTGAGATCTAAAACATATGTATTCCCTCCCCCCCAACAACACAGAAGACTGGCATTTTAGTCATTTGTCAGTATGAATTTATTGCAATTCAGCACTTGCCAGAAGTTTGCTTGTAAAATCTGATAAGGAAGAGACAGAGAAAGAATGTGAAAAAATGATTCTTGGGAATTATATTGATCTATTCTTCCAGAGTCTCTAAGTTAATAAATAACACCCAGAACTGTCAGAAAAGTAAACTGTGTGGAAATCATACAACCAAGGATTTAAAGAAGCCACATTCATCCAGATGGGTAGGAGGGGTGGAAACACAGAGACAGAGCAGAGAGGCGAGGAGACACAGTGTGGCATGGAGAGGCAGTAGCAGTGGCAGAATGGGTATGGGTAGTCCCACGTTCATGTGTGGTAGGTAAAATTGAGAGGGATACCTTGGGAGCAAGTGATCCAAACCCTAGACCTCACCACACAGCCCAGGATTCCAGTGCCAGTAAGACAAATCCCCATGCCTGCTGGCTGTAAAAACCAGTGGGGATTGGGGCAGTGGAAGAAACTGCTGGATTTTCAGAGAACTTTGCTTTCAGGGCCTGCACAGTCTTACAATGTATGCAAACCCACTAACTCTGGGATTCAACACCAGGGCAACAGCTGGAGGGAGTGGGTGAAGTAACTGGAAACAGGACAAGTGCTAGGCAACTCCCCAAAAGCCAGGCAGCAGCACAATCCCATCTCTGAGCCCTCCCCCCACACACAGAGCCACAAAGCAGTGTAGTGGGTTGCCTCAACCTGGCAATACCTTAGGTTCCGCCTTGCACAATGTATAGGTGCTTTTTACAGGGAGTCAAAGCAGCTCTACCTAATACATAGAAATAAACACAGGGAGGCTGCCAAATTGAGGAGACAAAGAAATATGGCCCAAATGAAAGAACGGAACAAAATCTGAGAAAAAGAACTAAACAAAATGGAGATAGCCGACCTATCAGATGCAGAGATAAAAACACTGGTGATCAGGATGCTCAGAGAACTCATTGAGTATGGTAACAAGATAAAGGAAGAAATGAAGGCTACACTCAGTGAAATAAAGAAAAATCCATTGGGAACCAACAGTGAAGGGAAGATAGCCGGGATTCAAATCAACAATTTGGAACATAAGGAAGAAATAAGCATTCAGTCAGAACAGAAAGAAGAAACAAGAATTCAAAAAAATGAGGATAGGCTTAGGAACCTCTGGGACAACTTTAAATGTACCAGCATCCAAATCATAGGGGTACCAGAAGGATAAGAGGAAGAGCAAGAAATTGAAAACTTATTTGAAAAATAATGAAAGAAAACGTCCCTAATTTGGTGAAGGAAATAGGCTTACAAGTCCAGGAAGCACACAGAGTCCCAAACAAGTTCAACTCAAAGAAGACCACACCAAGACACATCATAATTAAAATGCTAAAGTTTAAAGATAAAGAGAGAACCTTAAAAGCAGCAAGAGAAAAGCAGGGAGTTACCTATAAAGGAGTTTCCTTAAGACTATCAGCTGATTTCTCAAGAGAAACTTTGCAGGCAAGAAGAATTCAAAGACATGAAAAGCAAATGCCTACTGCCTAGATTACTCTATCCACCAAAGCTATCATTTAGTACAGAAGGGCAGATAAAGTGCTTCCCAGACAAGGTAAAGCTAAAGGAGTTCATTCTCATCAAGCCATTATGAAAAGAAATGTTAAAGGGACTTATTTGAGAAAAAGTAGAAGATCAAAACTATGAACAGTAAAAAGGCAACAAGTTCACAACTATCAACAGCTGAATCTTGCCCTGGCTGGTGTGGCTCTGCAGATTGAGAACTGGCCTGTGCACCAAAAGGTTGCTGGTTTGATTCCTGGTCAGGGCTCATGCCTGGGTTGCGGCTCAAGTCCCTAATTGGGAGTGTCTGAGAGGCAACCTATTGATGCCTTTCTCTCCCTTTCTTTCTCCCCCTCACTGTCTCTCTAAAAATAAATAAATAAAATCTTAATAAAGCATATCTAACACACACACACACACACAAACAAACAAACAAACAAACAAACAAAGCAAACAACCAGAACAGGAACAGAATGATAGGTATGGAGATCATTTGGAGAGTTATCAGCTGAGAGGCAGAAGGGGAAGAGTGGGGGAGATGGTGCAGGGAATAAGAAGCATAATTGGTAGGAACAAAACAGACAGGTGGAGGTTAAGAATAGTATAGGAAATGGAGAAGCCAAAGAACTTACATGCATGGACACAAACTAGGGTGGGGGGATTGCTGGAGGGAATGGGGTATACCAGGTGGAGGCAGGCAACAGGGGAAAAATTGGGGCAATTGTAATAGTATAACCAATAAAATATACTTAAAAAAGGAAAAAAAGAAACCATTTTAGGTGCTATATACAGTATACATAAAATAATAAACTATATTCTATCTTTTATTCTAAGTTTATAAGTATAGTACTCACTGTAAAAAATATACCTTGCTCAGCACAAATCCATGAATTTCTGGACTTTATGAAAAATAAAATTCATTGTTAAATTTTAGAAGAAGAAAACATGTTCAACATTAGATCTATGATACAATAATAAGATCCAATGCTCATGTTAAAAATGAAGTTGTTTAATAAAATTCTATCTTAAAAACAAGAAAACTTCCTTTCATAGAATGGAAGAGCATTTAAGAATCATAGAGCATTCATTTCTGGGATATTAAACATAACTGAAAAAAATTTTACCTCAACACAACAATCATATGTGGATACTTCCAGGTGGAATGATTTTGCTAAAAAATTTTGAAAACTAAGTTTGTTCTAGTTCTTGGTAGCCACTGCTATCAAGTTGCTGCTTATTGCTACCAGATCTTCTCATTTTTTCAAAAATGATTTTATTTATTTTCAGAGAGAGGAGAAGGGAAGGAGAAAGAGGGAGAGAAACATTGATTGGCTGCCTCCTGCCCACTCCCAACCAGGCCTGGCCTGCAACCCAGGCATGTGCCCTGACCGGGAGTCGAACTAGTGACTCTTCAGTTCGCAGGCCGGTGCCCAATCCACTGAGCCACACCAACCAGGGCAGACAGATCTCAGTTTTAAAATGATTTGATACACATATATATTGTGAACTTAGCACCACAATCAGTTTAGTTAACATCAATCACCTTACATAGTAACAAAAAAGTTTTTTTTGTGATGAGAACTTTTAAGATCTACTTTCTTAGCAACTTTCAAATATGCAGTACAGTGCTGTTAACTGTAGTCGCCATGCTGTACATTATACCCCAGGACTTACAATCTTACGACTGAAAGTTTGTGCCTTTTGACCACCTTCGCCCATTTCATCCCCTTTCCCACCACTTCTGGCAACCATCAATCTGTTTTCTCTGTGTGTGTGTGTTTAAAAATTCCACATATTAGTGAGCTCATATTGTGTATATTTTGTCTTTCTCTAGCTTATTTTATTTACTATAATGACCTCAAGTTCCATTCATATTGTTGCAAATGACAGGATTCCCTTCCTTTTATGGCCAAATATTTCCCATTGTATATCCATACCATGACTGCTTATCCATTCATCTATGATGGACACTTAGGTGGCTTCCATGTCTTGTTATTATAAATAATGCTGCAGTAAGCTTAGGGGTGTACGTATCTTTTCAAGATAATGATTTTTTTCTTTCATATTTGGCCAAAAGAGGGATTGCTGGGTCATCTGGTAGCTCTATTTTTTAATTTTATAAGGAACTCCCATACTGTTTTCCACAGTAGCTGCACCAATTCACATTCCCAGCAGCAGTGCACAGCCTTGTCAGCCCTTTTTTTCTTGTCTTTGATGGTAGCCAGTCTGGCAGGTGTGAGGTGATATCTCATTGTGGTTTGGATGTGCATTCCCTGATGACTAGTGCTGTTCAGCATCTTTTCATGTGTCTGTTGGCCATTGGGATGTCTTCTCAGATCTGCTCATTTTTTAATAGAAGTAGGAAAATCTCGAGTCTGTTTTGTATGAGATCTTCCCATTTTTTAAGTGTTTGTTCAATTTTTATAAAAAGTACTACCGAACCCAAAGGAAACCTGTGTGTGGCCCAGTGGGGAGAGCGATCTATGTGGGCATTCATACTGATGTGAAATAGAGAGAGTGGATTCAGGGCTGCTGTATTCCTCACCTACCTGGTTCCTTAGGGAAGCCTCTTTATCTTCTGAACTCCAGCTTCCATTCAGAACCACAGATTTGTGGTTCCCAGAAGCAGGGGGTGGGGAAAGAGGGAATAGATTTCTAGATTCTAGGAATTATTTTTGAACAAGTTGGGCTTGTTATGCTGTCAAAAAGCCCTATGCCATTTAAAAAAACAACAACACTCAGGTGTGAGAGAAACAATAACAGGCAGCCTCATTGTAAAATTCTATTTAGCATGCCTAACCTTTTGTCAAGGTCTCTCTACTTTACATGTTTGTTGTGAAAAGGTTTCCTTAGCAACCAAGATCATTGACTTATTCTATAAAAGAGAGCCCAGACCACCCTTCTAACATCTAAAGATTTGACGCTGGGTTTGCTTTTCCTCCCCAATAATAATCAGCACACAGATGGCAAAAGCTGACAGCAAGAGCACAGGGGCCGCAGTGTTTGAATACAAAGTGGGAGGCGCTTTGGGCCACATGCGGGGTGGCCTCCTCTTCTCCGCACTCTCTTGTCTTTCAACGGAGTCTCTTCTAGCAAGGCTGCTCCACAAAAGAAAATCTGGCATTTCATTATGGCTGTAGGGAAAATAAAAATGCTCATACTTCATTGAAAAACTCATAATGAAAATAGTCACATTGGGTTTCACCTGAAAGAAAAATGTATATTCTTATAAACTGTCAGCACGGAAAAAAAGAATGAAAATGAAGAAAGAATGATGAGCCTCTATTTGATCATATTTGGGGCATACTTGAGAAGACATAACATGGAGGCTATTTAGTAATTTTTATTCTGAAATTAGTGATTTCTTCAATCAAAGGGAGTTCCCTGCTTCTATGGTCTTTTTTCATAAACTAAGTTGGGGAAATTTACAGAAAGAGGATATTGTTTTCGACAGTCCTTTTGAGATAATAAACGCCCTTCCCCTTTTCTTCCCATGGAACCCGCAGCAGATGTCTCAGTTTGAGAACAGGAAAAGAACATGGTCTTCCTGACCGTGGCAGCTCTGACACTAGTTAACTCTCAACAGGTAGGGTCTATCCACTAATTTTGTGAATAAGAAAAGCGAGAAAAGGACGTTAATGATAAAAATCAGACCCCTTCCTTTTCTGGCCCTTGGGTTTTGGGAGCCATTTCCTGCCTCTGTTTTGGTTCTCTTTAGCTTCTGTTTACAGACATTTTTCCTAGAATTGGTTGTTCACACTTACATGAGAAACCTTGGCACTACCAAGTTATTTACCATTTTTTCTTGGCTGACTGACCATGAAATAAAATGTACAATTCAGGCAATGGCTTGTGTTTCTGACCTACCACACTCTAGGTGGACTAAAGACCAGCAACTTGGGGAGTCTCATTCTGAACAAGGTCCCCCCAGCTCTCAGGGAACACTGTGCTCCTTCATGAAATGTACAAATAATTAGCCCAGGATGTGCAAAGAAACTTCTCCTTTTGTAGAATTCAGTATGGTTTCACAGTCTTCCATTTTCCGAAAACCCCAGGTGATTTATACAGGAGTCACCTGGGCATATTCAAGTAATCAGGGACAATTGTCAGAAGGGGACAGTACACACAGAAAGTGAGAGACACTCTGATTGCAGCAGCTTTGTTTGTACCCCTGTTTTTAGTTTTAAACCTAGGTGAGACTTGCTGAGTTTCTTTCTTATTAGTGAGCTCCCCTTAGGTTGCTAACTCAATCTGTTCCATTATTTTTCTGTCTGAAATGACCAAATTCACTTACGTTAACCAAATAAAAGATTGTCATGAGTTACCTTTATGGTTTTTTTCTCACATGGAAATTACCCCATAGAGAGTGGTGAATTTCTTTTTTTGGAATAGGATGCATGCACGACGTAGAAAAACTGTGTAAAGCAAAGAAGTTTGACTGTCGATTTGGGATCCACCACCCAACGAAGGCTCCTTCAGGCTTGATCCTTAACCATCAGTCCTTCAGGGTAAGGGGATTTACTTTCTTAAAATACTATTTTGCCTTGCAGCAAAAGAACATGAACCCAAGTAAACACATAGCACAAAAGCAAGGGCTCTCAAATCTAATGTTAGCATGCCTTTTACAGTGAAGTAAATCTAGAAAAAATTTTGATTATCTCTCATTCCTAATTCTCTTTAGAGGTAATGGAGTGCTTCCTTGTGATGCAAGATGCTAACTTTTGTAAATATGTAAACATTCTCAATTTATTTTTCTGTGCTTTTTTCTGTCCCAATGAAGGTTTTTGCGAAGTGTTGCACTTGAAATTGCTGCTGCAAATTTCAGATTTTGTTTTTTTGCCTCCTTTTACTTAGGTAGCAGCTGGAAAATAAAAGTGCAATATAAATAATTAAGATAATATTTAAAATGAAAGATATGAAGACTCAGGTTCGTGCTCACCAATATAAATTGTTTCTGGTGTAAGTTAGCTTTATGAGAGATGATTCCTACTTGCTAGATGGACTGTAGTCTGTGAATCAAAGGATTTGCTGTAATAAGAAGTAGTTTCAGGATCGCCAACCAGAAAGATCAAGAGCTGTGGTTTTGACGGAGAGAAAGAGTTCTTCAAAAGAGGCACTAGGTGGCGGTGCTGCACCGTAAGTGCTGGGACGTCGCCTGCCCTCTACACTTCCAGGGTTGGAAATAAAATGTTTCTGTTGAGAGAACTCTGATCACGAGGTTTGTACCAAGGAACAATTAGGGTGGCTCATGCAGAGGCGGTTTTTATATTTTATATATTGGTAACCAGACTTTCTGTTAAGCTTTCGTTGAGGCTGTGATTCTTTAAGTTAATGAACCATTGTTTGTCTGAAGGCCATTGTGGCTTTTATACATTTTTTTTTTTTAAATCGGAAAGGAACTTAATGGCAAAATTAAGAATTTGTTGAGATTTATAAGTAAGACTTTATTTTTTACTTTTTATGTTAATTTATGTTTTTTACATTAATTTATCTTTAATTTATGTTGGGTGATTGAAATTTTCCTGAGACTGAGGAGTTTGATGACTGGATGGAAAAGTAAAGGACTGGTGGCCAGAGTGGCATCAGGTGGCAGGGGCCATGGATTCCGAGTAAAGAGCCGGAAGGTCACTGTGGGAGGCACTGGTTCTCAACTGCAATCTGAGAGACTTGGGCTAGAGACTGCTGAGGTCCCTTCTAATTCTAACAGTCTATGATTTTCTGAGTTTAAGCAGCTGCAAAGTGTAGGAGCTCCTGAAAGCCATTCGATGCCAGTTTACTGTGAAGGCCTATGAATGTGGCTCTTGTTTAATGACAGAGGTCATGTCCGTTCCTGGAGCTCCAAGATACAGAATGAAAACTTTAAAGTTTTAATTAAAGAGATGATGGAATTGTCTATTATGATATTATCTTAGTGCTTTATCTTTGCTTTTGAGATGTTATTGAAACCACTGGCCATCTGCTTGCTACGTTTAAAATCATGTTAGAAAGTCAGACAAGGACAAATACCGTAGGTTCTCACTCTTATGTGGAATATGAAGAAGCTGAACTTAGAGAAGTAGAGAGAAGAATGATGGTCACCAGACTGGTTGATAATACTGTCTTAGACACTTGAAAGTTGCTAAGAAAGATCTTAAAAATCATCACCACACACAAAAAAGGTAATTATGTGAGGAGATAGAGGTGTTAACTAACTTTATTGAGGTAATCATTTCAAAATATATACATGTATCAAATCATCCCCTTGTACACCTTAAAGTTACATGTGTTGTGCCATTACCAACTCAATAAAGCTGAAAAAGTGAAAATTACATTAGAATTTCTAAATCATAAATCTGACATTAAAGATATATAAAATTTTGTCTTAGGGACATGATATATCTTGCATATGTTACATATATTCCCTTTGTATTAACTTATACATTTTCTTTTAAATAATTTATTTATTTATTAAAGAAACCAGTTAGGGGCTCTGCCTTCAAGGAGATTACATTTTT
>VMDR010037146.1:0-10302 GCA_007922815.1 Macrotus californicus | reverse complement strand
AACAAAGTCACAAATTGATTCATTGAAAACGTATAATAAGAGTAATTATCCCTATCTTCACCAAAAAAGGGGGCAAATATACCAACACAGGGAATGTAAAGGTGGACATCATTGTAAATGATACAAATATTAAAAGGGCAATATACAAATATGATGCATAGCTTTATGCCAATACATTTGAAAATTTAGATAAAATGAACAAATTCCCTAAAAATAATAAATATATTTATACCATGCCAACTAATACAAGAAGATAGAGTTTCAAAACTAAATAAGAAGATACAGAAAATATCAATAGTCCTACATTCAATAAAGAAGTTGAATCTTAATTAGTGGCAAAAAAAAAAAAAATATATATATATATATATATATATATATATATATATATGAGTCCCAGGTAACTTCACCAGACACTTAGGAAAAAAAATAAAAATAGTTTTTGCCTAACTCTTCCAGAAAATAGAAGAAATGGGAATAATTCTAAAGTCATTTTTTTGAAGGTAGCATAATCTTGATAGTAAGTTAAATGCACCAAAACTTTATAAAAAAGGAAATGTCCAGGCCCGTCTGTTAGTCACTGACATAGAAGCAGACACCCTAAACGGAATGATAGTAAAGCCAAACCAGCAATTACGCAGAAAGAATAGCCACGTTGGCTTTATTCCAGATGCGCAAGGTTGGTTCATTCAAATGCCGACCACTGTGATTTCCCCAAATTAAGAGAATAAAGAAAAGTAAAACAATACAATCACCTTAAGAGATAAAATTTAACAATGTTTTAATAATTTTTTTAAAAATTCATAGCAAATTTTCTTAATCGGATAATAACAAGAATGAAAGGGGGGGAATGGAGGAGAGAGGAGGCAGGAGGAGGGGAAGGAGGGAAGAGAAGAAGGAAGAGCAAGCCTACCTCACAGGAGGGTGGGATAGAAAAATGATTCGTGGGGCATAAGGGAACTAAATGGTAATGAAAAAAATACAATAAAATAATTCATGGCTCGAAAACAGTTTAAAAAATAAAACCTTTAGGGCACAGGATAAAAAGATTCATAATGCTAGTTACATAGCAGTGTGGAACCTTGAGGCAGGAGGGACTCACCCAAGACGATGATCAGTTTTGCTAGCCTCCCTTATCATCTCTTTGGTTGGCACCCCTACAGAGAACTCGGGTCCCTTGATGGAAGGTCAGGTAGCCTGTTCATCTTCACACCCACACAGGCCTTGCCCAGGCTTTGTACCCAGTAGGCACAGTTATAGGTGTTCAGGGCAATAATTCAGGGAACTGTAATCCCTAAAGCAGCACTAAAAACACTTTTAGGACAATCCTGCCTCCCCTCCTAATGGTTGAAGTGGAATGTTTTCTGCAAACACTGTGAGGGGGAGAATTAAATCTCTCATCAGAGCCACAGTGTGTTGACTCGACGCTTCCCTGTACCCGTTAAATTAACTTAGCAATAATTTCCTGACTGGGGAAGTAATAGCATAGCTTCACTTTCCCAGGTTTCCCCCCTCCTTTTTGGTTGTTAGAGTGTGTTCTGTTCTTTCCTTTCTCCTCCTGCTCCTCTTGTCCCTCTATCTGATTTGGCTGAGGACTATTTTTACTGTTTCCCAGCATTCTCTTGCCTTTATCTCCTTGGGAATACCGGTTAATGAACGTTTAAATGAATCCCAGGCTTATGCCGTGCTTTGAAATGTTCAGAGGCTAAAGTTCTGTGCCCAGCATTGATATTAGACTTAAAGAAAAACAACAAAGAGTTTAAAATTAAAAAAGAGAAGGTAATCCTAGCATCCCCATCCATCCCAGCTCTGGAAAAACACACATCTTTTGTTTCTGATTCAAACTGTGACTTTCCTACAGCACTCCCGGCTCCACAGATTCACAGCTTCCTTGGGAAAATCCCCGTAACTCTGGGAAGCCACTTATCCTGTTTCACTGAAGGCAGCTCTTAAGGAGGCTGCCTTAAAAAAATGGGAACAACAGAATATTTGAGGCCTGGTTTGTACATTATTTGCATCATTTAGAAATTATTTTACATACTTTATATTTATGTGCAATTATATAAATATAATACTACCATGATTCTACTACAAAATTTCTCAATTATTTTCCATCATTAGGAATCCTGAGCAATACTAAAGGGCCTAATCCACTTAGTCCTTAACTCTGCTGAAATTGGATGTCTACTTACCCTAAGAGAGAGCCAGCAAATTGAAAACTCCCTGTGGATATTGACTTTTCTAGTGGGAAGCCATGAAGACATCACCACTTCTGGTTCCCCTCCCAGGGGACAATCAGATAAGGGAACTTTCCCCTCAGCTCTGCTTACTGAAATGGTAACAAATAGAGGCCTTAGGTTCCCCAGCCCTCCAGCTGCTAGTGAGTCCTGAAATCACCTTTCTGTCTGTATACCACTGGGAAAGAAGTACTTGTCTCCCGGCTGTGTAAAGTGACAGCATGGTGACAACATCTGTCCTCTGCTTTTCTTTGAGCTCTGTACATTTGAGGTCAGATTCCTTGAGGAAGAGAAGGGTATGCAATGGGTAGGCGGACCCCACACAAATGGTAGGAGGGCAAGTTGTTCCGTTTGCTTCCTCAGCCCTCTGGTCATTCCTGCCTCGTTTGGGGATTTGGGGACAACCTCCAGTTGCCTTTCTCACAAATGGAAGCCTAATGTGAGGTATAGGTTTTTCAAGATAGAAGTACACATGCTTCTTAAGTACACACGCTTACCTTCCATGGAAAAGGCATACTGATCAGCCCAGCTGGTGCCTCTTCATGGACAGACCTGCCTTACATCAGGGCTCTTAGGTTTGGGAAAGGAGGGCCATGAACTCTGAGTGCAGAGGGGAGGGCAGTGTGGATTTCATGGAATAGGCACAGAGGGAATTTTGAAGCCATGCTCCTTTGTTCAGCTGCTTTGTAACAGATAGTATACTTGCTTTGGAGCAAAGGGATTTGGAGCTTTCCAAAGGGTTGAGAGGTCTTGGAACCTGTCTCTGCTGCAGGCTACAGAATCACGTTGTCTAGAAACTTGAAATAATACAAACAGTGATTATAGAAGCCCCAGGCCACTTAGAAAAGGGATGCGATAAGAAGAAAATAAGATGCTATCAGTAAAGCACTTAGAAAGTGACAGGGTTAAGGACCTGTAACTGTAACAGTAAATGTCCCCATTGTGTAAACTTTGTGTTTATTTTCCTATGTTGTTCCTCATCGGTGGTAATAAGGTCTTGCTGTTTTGTCAATATTGACTCCTCCAAAGTCATCAAGATCAGACTTCTGTTATAATATTGGCCTCATTTCCTTGGGCATATGCATTAATTCATGCAACAAAAGTCTTTGAATACTTTCTATGGGGCAGGATCGGCACTAAATAAAAGGTGCAAAGATGAGCAAGATAGGGTCCCTGTTCTTCAAAGGCTTACAATCCAGTTGGAGAAATAGACACATAATCAAATCAAAGCAGAGAGAGGGAAGGAAACATAGTAGTGTCATGAAGTATAAGGTTGATCTGTATAAAGCAGGAAGGTGGAGCTACAGAGGAAACAGCCAATCAGAACTGGGAAGGGGTAGAGAAGGGACTAAGAAAAGGCTTCCAGGAGTGAGGGGAAGCTTGTACTGCCTTGAAAACTGAAGAAGGACTCAGTGTCCACCAAGTCATAAAGGGAAAAGGGGAGAGGTCATCCCAGCAGCCTGAACAGAGTGGGACAAGCCACAGGGCCATGAGCCACCTGGAAGTATTAGTACAACTGCAAGTAGTGTGAGAGCCTGGAGCCAGGAAGGCAGGGAGTCCAGGCAGGAGAAGGGGAGGAGTGGTCTGGAGCCTGATCAGAAAGGACCTTGCTTGCCTGTATACCCTCCCACTGCACTACAGCTGGACAAAGAGAGGTGGCCAGCCAGCCCGATGCTATGGAACAATGTGAGGCATGAGATGAATAAGCACAGAAGAGACAGGAACCCCATTATCCAGGCCACCAGTGGGGGGACGCGAAGCAGCCTAAGAAACTCCAGCACTTAGGTCCAGTCCTGTAACTCAGGAACTTGGGCTTTTGTTTGTGCCCCAGGACGGGATTCAGAGAGCACACAATGCTCAGTGCTGAAACTCCCTGTTTGGAAGGAAGAACCGCTGCACATCTGGGAAAGGTTGGGGTCAAACATATAAATGAGCAGAGCAGAGGACATTCCTCTGACACTCCGTCTGTGACGTCAATCGCTGATGGATTTGGACAGAGGTAGCTCTCTTGTGCAGGAGTCAGGGACCCATTAACTTTGCCCAGTGCCTGAGTGTTTATGTGGAAAATGTGAGGCCAGGAAGTTTCTCCTAATTATGATTTGGGGGTTGTCAAGTAACGATTCTTTAGCAGTTGGTTTCTGGCTTTCCCACCTTCCAGCTCCAGTTGTCTCCTATTTTCTCTTTTATAGAATTTCTCTCTCTCTTTCTCCCCGCCCCCCTCCCTCCCAACTTCCCTCCTTCTCTCTTCTTCTCTTTAATAAAAAAGAACTATATTTACTTCAATACCTTCTCGGAGTTGCTTCTCCCCTCTACACTGTGTATCTTGCTGCTGATTCCTGCTGCCTCCCCCACCCATGGCTGCAGGCCCGGCTGGGAAATGAACTCTTAGAGCACGTGGTCACTTATAACTGGGTTTTGACTAGCAGCTTTCTTTTCTTTCAGACTTTAGGGAGCAAGCTCTCTGCACTCTGCACAGGCGCCGTTAGGGCCTGTCCCCAAAGCCAAGTCAGAAGGAGACAGGAAGCTGGACCAGCACTATCCCTTACCTCCTCGAGCATCAATCAAGTCTAAAGAAAAAGCTGGAGAAGGCCAAAACTTGTATGTAGGAAAGTGCTCAAGGCCCGCAATTTTCTCCTTTCTTCCTATCTTTGTCCCATTCCCAACACTTCCAAGGCCATTATCATCCATCCAAAATAATAACTTAGTGAACTGGAGACCTGTGTGTAAGTACCATTATCCTATTTCATTCTGGGTCAAGGTGAGACACCCTAGTGCTCTATTGCCAATGTCGGGGGGTAGGGGGGAAGTCATAACAGCCTCCTGCAAGGAGAAGCTACTTACCTGCAGATCATTCACTTTAAAAAGTACTGACATCAAAAGTTAAGCCCAAGACTATTTTTGTATTTGCTTCATTGCTTTCCCCCCACCATCCACTGATCATCCTCTTCCTCATAATTACTGTTGAGGAGCTTTAGGAATAAGAGAAAAACCAAGAACACTTGGAAGACAAAAAATCATCTCAATGTCAGTCTTGGCCAAACATAAACTGAAAGTATATAGGCGAGTGAAAGCAAAAACATGTGTGTGTTCACAGAGAGAGATGCATATATAGACAGATGTTTATTATCTAATGTTTTTGAATTTACTTTGTATAGATGTAACATTAATTGTAACATGTATTGTTACATATCATAATTTACAATAAGTGTCACATATTAAGTTTAATATTACAACTTCAGTAAATAACTTGACACTTTTCACATATGGGAAGTTTAACATGTATCAAGCCGCTGAGAGAGAGACTCTTAGATTTATGTAACCATCACCTAGATCAAGATATAGGACATTTCCATCACCTAGAAGTTTTCTGCACGCCCATTCCAACAAATGAGCATGCCCCAGCGGTAACCCCTACTCTGGCTTTTATCACCGTGGGTAAGCTTTATCTGCCTTGTACATCATGTGCGTTGAATTGTGCAGTATATATTCTTGCTCAACAGAACACCCTTAAGATTTCCACTTCCGCTTAATGAGAGGTATCACTGACCATTTAAAATTATCCAGACTACTCTCTCCCCTCAGTCAGGTACGAACAACATGACAGTGGACCCTGCACAATGGTTTTCAATCTCAGGTGTGTGTTAGAATTACCTGAAAAACTGTTATCATCTTCCCTGTGGCCATTTACTCTATGCAGCATCATGCTCATGGGGATTGTGGATACCTCTGTGATTCCTAATGAGATGGAAGGATTTACTTATTTTGATTGAGACCCAAGGATTCAAAATGTAGTTGAATTATTCTGTGTGTATGTAGCAGAGCACATTATGATACTGGTGACGATGATGATGATGACGATGATGATGATGACGATGACAGACACTGTAGGCTGAAGATTCCTACATACCAGGCACCATGTAAACACCACAGAAATGCACTATCTAGCTGGCTCACTATTGGAACCCTAGTACTTACCATAGCGACCGACACATAGTAGGTGCTCAAAATATACTGAATAAGTAAATTTAATTGGATCCCCGCAAGAGCCTTTTGAAGTAGGTGTCATTCTCCCTATTTTAGAGAAGATAAAAATAGAAGGCTAGGAAATTTTAAATTTGCCCACACTTACCCTGCATAAACGTGGGGAAGGTAGGACTCAAGCCCAGGTTTTAAACATTTTAACAATCTCTCTTTGGATGGGACTTAAAGATATGGCTTTTCTGGTGGGGGGAAGAGGTGAGAGGAGTGTCATGTCAATGGGAGCTTGGTGACCTGGGAAATGAGGTTTTCAAGAAATACAGATGCAAAGAAAGAATGTCGTGTGCACTTGCACTGGCCACCTACTGTGGGTAGGACATCTTGATCATTGGTATCAGAGGGATGAGGACACCTATTATTCATCTTCACAACACGCTCTTTAAGTTAGTTTTACAGTAAGTGAGAAGCTGAGGCTCTGGGACATTACGTACCATAATTGGCCAGGGGTTACCCAGTGAGCTGTGTGGCCATGTTTCTAAACCAGGTCCCTCCAAATCCAAAGTCCATGCTCACTGTACTGCATCCTGACGAAAAGAGGGGAAGCTGTGGACACCAATGGAGATTTGGTAGGCCCTGATGTCAGCCCTCCGAGAACATCATGAAAGGAAGAAGAAAAAGAGAAACTGACATATATTTTAAAAAAATAATAGCCTAGGTTTATTGAGAACAGATGTTGTGCTGAAGAATCTTTCATGCATCATCTAATTAACCCTCATAACATCTTCTGAAGAAGGAACTATTTTTATGTGCACATTATAGATGAGTCACTTAGAGAGGTCAAGTAGCTTCCCCAAGGTCACACTGTTATTAAATGGCCAAGCCCAGATTAGAAGTCAACCATTTGGCTCCCAATAGCAACTCGTAAATGCCATGCTGCCCTGACTCTTGAGGAAAAGATAGAAAGACAGAAACCATGAGGGCAAAAGCAAAGCCAAGGAAAAGCCCTAGGATGCTGTAAGGTAGACCAGAGCTTTACAAAAGGGCTGGTGGCCCAAGCCTAACCTACAGTATGGTGTTAAATCTGTGTACCCACGGTCATGACCTAAAGCTGAGAGACAGACCCACGGACCAAAAGAAAAGCCCACTTTTCCAGGAATCAGGGTGGCTGAAATAGAACTGAAACAGTATGAACACATTTTCATTCTTTAAAGGAAAATGACCTTCAAAGTTAGAATTTGATGAGGAACCAGCTACCTGGTTCTCTCAAACAAGAGAGGGCCAGTAATAAACTAAAGAATATTTCAAATCTAAACCAATATACTGATTGCTGTGAGATTCCAAGCTGAATGCCACTCCCTTAGGCCACTTGCTAGTAGAGGTGCAATGGCCATCTGTCACTCTCTGTACTCTCAGACTTATTCCCAGAAAGGAATGCCCATCCTCCCGCAGCTGGACTACCTATTGAGATGTGGCTTTGTAAAGGGAAACCTGGATTAGTTGTACTCCAAGCACTTCCTAGGGCTGATAATCTTGGGGTAGACAATCTTGGGGAACACATTGTTGCCGAACGTCTTCCAAAAGCCTGCCTGAATGAAACACCATTTAGGAATGATTTTTAGAAATAAAAATACATTTTTAATCAGTCAGACTGTAAAACTAATGCACCCTTCGTGGAGAAGGTTCAACTACAGAAAAGAATAAAGAAGGAAGTGAAGGCCATTTGAGAGTCCATCCCCCAGAAAGGACAATTGTCAACATTTCAGTGAACTTCCCTCAGCTGTCCGTGAAAACACGGATATCCACACAATCCAGAGGCCAGCTGGGTCCTTCTGTCCTTTAAGGCTAAAATGACATTGTCATGAACCCCTCCTCTTTGCCTTGAGGGAGAATCCATCATCTTCCCCGGGATTTCTGTGAAATGCTGCAGGGCTAACCTGCTCATGACCACCCTCGGCTCTGACCCCCCCATGTCCCTGAATTTGGGTTCTCTCCTGTGTCTCACAGCTAGGCCTCAAACTCCACTCCCTTGTTAACCTAAAGGAAGAAGTCAGCCCGTTCTTCTCACACAAGTTCTTCGTGTGTGAGACAAACAATGATAAATGGGAGATACATGACAACAATGCAAATAACTAACATCCACAGTGTGACTCCCTTGTTCTCATTTCTTCTTTCTCTGGGCCCCTCTCTTCCCTTTCCTCCACCCTCCTGCAGCCCCAAATTCCTGTGCCTCTCAAGTGCACAGTGGCTTAGCTATTTCCCTTGTAAGTTTGTATCTTGCTAATCCAAGATCTGGGGACCTCACCTTCTTTTCCTCACAGCTTATGGAAGTATTTTATACAAACACAGTTCTCTGGCAGGATTTTTTTTTAACCTCACTTTATCCCCATGTCAATAAATATAGATAGATGGGCACTGTTAACTTTTAAGAAAGGAATCCCATGCAGCCGTTTGCAAATATATTTGACTTTTGATTCCCCAGAGCACATTTCAGGCCCAGTGTACCTTGAAACACTTTAGAAAACGTTGGGTAAGTCCTATCAGAAAAAATAAAAATACAGACGGGAGCCAGCTGCTTTGTGACAACAGCTCATTATGCCTTACGACCAATTCCTTAGACAACAGGAAGTTTGCTCACACTCAGTAGTGTGGCTGAATAAAAAGGCATTGAAAAAATTCAAAGGCCCTCTACCGCCCCTGAAAGTGGGATATTTAGAAAGGAAATATAGTTATTTAGAGCCATTAAAAATGAAATCTTTAAAGCTCCACCACCACGAGGATGATCTAGGTAAAATATCTTTTCATTACTGCCTACAGCCTACTTATTTTTAAAAGTCTAGGAAGGGCCCCTCCTGTATGGAGCATCACAGAATTCTCCCATGTAGAGATGGTAGACATCACCAGCACACACTTGGGCAGGGTGTTGCCCACACAGCTGGCATGGCCTTGAACACTCTGCAGTATCATTAGCTGTGAGGGTGAATTTTGTGGGTCAACTTGTCTGGGCCACAGTGCCCAGGTATTTGATCAAACACTGTTCTGGATGTTTCTATAAAGATGTTTTTGGGAGAGAGGAACATTTAAATTGGTGGACTCTGAGTAAAGCAAATTACCCTCCACACTGTGGGTGGTCTTCCTTCAATCAGCCAAAGGCCTTCATTGAACAAAGATGGATTTCCCAGGAGCAATAAGAAACTCTACCAGTAACCCCAGCCTTTGTACTGGGACTGCACCTCCCCTGGGTCTCCAGCCTGCTTGCCCATCTTGCAGATTGTGGATTGTCCAGCTTCCATAATTACATGAGCCAAATTCTCATGCAATTCTCTCTCTCTCTCTATCTATCTATCTATCTATCTATACACATATATATTTTATACATTATATTATATATTATATACATATGTGTATACTATATGTGTCTATACACAGGGTCCAGCACAAATAATACCTTTTATGACAAAATCTTTCATTACAAAATCATAAGCATGTAATTCTATAACATCATAATATCACACTCAAGCACACCATATGACATCTTAGGTGAAATGTTCAAGTTAAAACTCTAAATTATTACACCTGTATTATTACCCTACCAACCACACTCAAGCAGGTGTTACTTCTGCTGAACCCTGTATATTATATGTACACACTCTCTGGTTTTGTTTCTCTGGGGAGCCCTGACTAATACACTAACTGTCCCTTGTCTGCTTCCATAGCTAGACAGAGAGTGTCCTGAGAGAAGGTGGCATGGCTATATACCTTCCGTACCCAGGATCTACCTCTACACCTGACATAGAGCACATACAGTGAAAGTGACATGAAAGAAATGGAAATTATTAGTATTATTAGTTACCTGGTTAAATGGAAGTAGAGAAATTACTTTTACAATAAGTAAAATAAAAGAAACTTTCAGTTGCCTAGAGACTGCTACATCTTTTTAGTTTTTCCTAAAATTCCAATGAACCTTTTAAAGAAATTTAAAAATTCAGCAAGTAAATATTTTAGCTTAAAAATGACAAGGTAAACAGAACAGTCCAAGTGGAAATAGAATGATGAACTTTCAAACTATGAGCTGAAGGAACTAAATTTAGTA
>VMDR010037145.1:0-10308 GCA_007922815.1 Macrotus californicus | reverse complement strand
TCTCCTGTAACTACTCCAGGTGGGATTCGCTGGGGTGGGGGAGGGGAGAGGTGGGGGGAGAATGCAAACTGTAATTGAACAACAATAAAGTAATTTAAAAAAAAAATCTGTAGTTTTTCTTTGGAAGTGTTACTGGATGGTGTATGGGCCTTCCAGTAGTTTGTGGGTTTTTGACTTTGTGTAGGAAAGATTTCTAATACAAGTGCAGGTGATTTTGAGAGTATATTTATTAAAGCTTGGGACAGTGAAACAAGGGAAAGGCTTAAGGTAGAAGAAGCAACAGAGGGAGAAAGTCAGAGTAAAAGGGAGCCTTGGTGACAGGCTCATGGGATAAGCCCTGGACAAGCTGCCACTGCCATTCTTCACCTTATTGCAAGTATCATGGGATCCTTTAAAAATATTTGAGATACAAGGTGTGGGCATGCTCTAGCAAAAGCATGCATGGGTAGATGCATGCCTTTGGGGGAAGAAGTGAGGAAAGGGAAAGGTGTGGGCTTGCTTCTGGGAAGAAGAGCATACTGGGGATACTTTGTCTTGAAGCTTTTTTATCTTTCTTTGACCTCAGGCTGGAATTACAGGGGAGATATCAGGGGGTGGTCTTAACACAATATTCATTGGCTTTTCAGATGTGTCCTTCAATATGTTGATTAATCAAAATGTGTGTATAGAGGGATCAGGGTTGTTCCTCTGATTAGTTTTATTTTTAAAGGATGTTATTGAAGAGGGACTGGGACTGAGGTTGGTCTGCCCTGAGATAGTTTAAAATGTGTAAACCATTTGCTCCTAAGTGTCCATGTGATTCATTAGCTGGCTGCAAATTGCTCAAATGTTTGGCCTTGTTTAATTTTTTTATCTCAGTTTTTCTTTTTTCACTTGTGAAGATATTTCCCTAGTTTCCCACTCTCCTGTCTCAGAAGCATATATAATTTTCAACTTCCCCTTGAAATTCCAGAATAGGCTTAAGTGACTAGTTCATGTGGAAAGCTGTTAATCCAGGAACTGGAATGCATGACCTTGTAACTCTAAGGAGTAGACAAGCAATTCAACCTTTGTGCTTCAGGAGGTCTGTAAGCCATGGATATGGTATCTGAGCCATGGTCTTCCAGGAATGGAATGTTGGTGATGCAGATAAAGAATTGTTGATCAATGGATAAAGTACTAGGAAAATAGCCACCAGACTGCAACTCTTATCCAATTAACCTTTTTTCCCCAAACTCCTTATCAACCCTTTTATCCAATTAACCAAAGTAAAATTTTAGAATCTCACCCGACAGAAGGATGCTTCACTTGGAACTTTTCCCAGTCAGACCCCGAATGCTGTCTCTAGGATTCCCCATCATCTATGTTCTGTGTTCGGGTGTTGGTGATTTCCCGTCTGGTGATGGATGCTCTTGATTCTTGCTTTCTCTCAATAAAGTGCTTAGCTATTCACCTTTGACTTGGGGTTTTTATTGTCTGTGAATCTGAACCTCCAAATTAAGTGGCCATGATCTCATACTTGCCCCTTAACAGCACACCCAGCCATCCCCACTCCCCACCCTTGATCCTATCCCTCTTTGGTTTTGTCCATGTGTCCTTTAAATGTACTATAGTTTTTTGATCCACTCATCTGCTGATGGGCACTTAGGGCATTTCTAGCACTTGGCTATTGTAAATAGTGCTGGTATGAAATAGCGGTGCATTAGGTCTTTTTAATTGGTGATTCAGGATCGTAGGGTATATTGTCAGCAGCGAAATCACTAGGTCAAAAGGCCGTTCCTTTTTTATAGTTTTTTTTTTTTTTGAGGAAATTCCATACTGTTTTCTACAGTGGCTTCACCAGTCTGAATTCTCACCAACAGTGCACTAGGGTTCCCTGGTCTCAGGATCCTCACCAGCACTTCTTGTTTATACATTTATTAATGATGGCCATTCTGACTGGTGTGTGGTGATATCTCCTTGTGGCTTGAATTTGCATCTTTCTTATAGCTAATGATGTTGAGCATCTTTTCGTATGTCTATGAACTGTATGTCCTCCTTGGAGAAGTCTATTCATGTCCTTCCCCCATTTGTTAATTGGATTGTTTGTCTTCCTGGTGTGGAGTCATATGAGTTCTTTATATATTTTGGAGATCAAACCTTTCTCTGATATATCATTGACAGATATGTTCTACCATACAATAGGTTCCCTTTTCATTTTGGTGATGGTTTCTTTAGCTGTGCAGAAGCTTTTCAGTTTGATGTAGTCCCATTTGTTCATTTCTTCCTTTATTCCCTTGCCCTAGGAGATATATTGGCAAAAATATTGCTAGGTGGGATATATGAAATTTTCCTGCCTATGTTTCCCTCTAGAAATTTTATGGTATCATGACTTACAAAGTTTTTTTATCCATTTTGATTTTATTTTTTTGTATGCTATAAGTTGGTGGTCTTGTTTCATTTTTTTGCATGTAACTCTCCAGATCTCCCAACACCATTTATTGAAGAGGCTATTTTACTCCATTGTATGCTCATGCCCTCTTTGTGAAATATTAATTGACTGTTGAGACACGGATTTATTTCTGGGCACTCTATTCTGTTCCATTGACCTATGTGTTTGTTCTTATGCCAGTACGAGACTGTTTGAATTACAGTGGCCTTGCAGTATAATATGATATCACCTATTGTGATCCCTCCTACTTTGTTCTTCTTTCTCAATATTTTTGAGGTAATTCAGGGTCTTATTTGGTTCAAAAGATTTTTCAAGTATTTTTTTCTAGATCTCTAAAATATGCCATTGGTATTTTTAGAGGAATTACATTAAAACTATAGATTACTTTGGGCAGTATGGACATTTTAATGATGTAAATTCTTCCAATCTGTGAACATGGTACTTGCTTTCATTTATCAGTACCTACCTTAATTTCTTTTTTCAGTGTTCTATAGTTTGCTGAGTACAGGTCTTTTACCTCTGTGGTTAAATTTATTCTTAGGTACATTTTTTTCTTGGCCCATTAGTATAGAGGACTTTTTCTTAGTTTCCTCTTCTGGTATTTCCTTGTTGGTGTACAAAAATGCCATCGATTACTGAATATTGACTTTGTATTCCACTATTTTGCCCAATTCACTTATTGGGTTGAGTAGTTTTTTATGGAGTCTATAGGGTTTTCTCTGTACACTATCATGTCATCTGTGCGTAATGACAAATTTACTTCCTCCTTTCCAAGTTGGATGTCTATTATTTCTTTTTCTTTTCTTCAATATATTTTATTGATAATGCTATTACAGTTTTACCATTTTTTTCTCCCTTTTATCCCACCTCTGCCCTGCACACCACCCCCTCCAGCATCCCCTCCCCTTAGTTCACATCCATGAGCTATACATATAAGTTCTTTGGCTTCTCTGTTTCCTACGCTATTCTTAACTTCCCCCATCTATTTTGTGCCTACCAATTATGCTTCTTATTCCCTGCACCTTTCCCTCCCATTTTCCCCTCCCCCTCCCAACTGAAATCTCTCCATGTGATCTCCATTTTTCTGATTATGTTCCTGTTCTTGTTTTTTGCTTAGTTTTAGTTTCTGTTTTTTAGGTTCAGTTGTTGATGATTGTGAGTTTGTTGTCATTTTACTGCTCATAGTTTTGGATCATCATCTTTTTCTTAGATAAGTCCCTTTAATATTTCATATACTAAGGGCTTGTGATGAACTCCTTTAACTTTACCTTATCTAGAAAGCACTTTATCTGCCTTTCTATTCTAAATGATAGCTTTGCTGGATAGAACACTCTTGGATGTAGGTCCTTGCCTTTCATGACTTTGAGTACTTCTTTCCAGCCCCTTCTTGCATGCAAGGTTTCTATTGAGAAATCAGCTGATAGTCTTATGGGTACTCCTTTGTAGGTAACTCTCTCCTCTCCTCTTGCTTCTATTAAGATTTTCTCTTTATCTTTAATCTTGGTAACTTAAATATGATGTGCCTTGGTGTGCTCCTCCTTGTGTCCAACTTCTTTGGGACTCTCTGGGCTTCCTGAACTTCCTAGAAGTGTATTTTCTTCACCATATTGGAGAAGTTTTCCTTCATTATTTGTACAAATAAGGTTTAAACTTCTTGCTCTTCCTCTTCTCCTTCAGGCACCCCTATAATTAAGATGTTGGAGTGCTAAATTTATAGACTCAACACAATTCCTATTAAAGTACCAATGACATATTTCACAGATATAAAACAAACATTTCAGAAATTTATATGGAACCATAGATGACCCTGAATAGCTGTAGCAATTTTGAGAAAGAAGAACAAAGTGGGAGGGATCACAATACCTGGTATAAAACTGTATTACAAGGCCACTGTAATCAAAAGAGCCTGGTAGGGGCATAAGAACAGACACATAGACCAATGGAACAGAACAGAGAGCCCAGAAATAAACCTAAGTCTCTATGGTCAATTAATATTCAACAAAGGGGGAAGAAGCATAAAATAAGATAAAAACAGCCTCTTCAACAAATGATGTTGGGAGATCTGGAAAGCTACGTGCAAAAAAAATGAAACTCGACCACCAACTTACACCATACACAAAAATAAATTCAAGGTGGATAAAAGACTTAAATATATGTCATGACACCATAAAAGTGCTAGAGGAAAACATCAGCAGGAATATCTCAGACACTCCATGCATCAACATCTTGACTGATATGTCCCCTAAAGCAAGGGACATGAAAGAAAGAATGAACATATGGGACCTCACCAAATCTAAAAACTTCTGCATGGCTGAAGAAAGCAGCATTAAAATGAAAAGAGAACCAACCATATGGGAAAATATATTTGCCAATGATACCTCGGACAAGGGTTTGATCTCCAAAATATATTTAGAACTCATACGACTCCACTCCAGGAAGCCAAAAAACCCAATTAAAAAATGGGCAAAAGACCTGAACAGACACTTCTCCAAGGAGGACATACAGAGGGCACAGAGACATATGAAAAGATGCTCCACATTACTAGCCATCAGAGAGAGGCAAATTAAAACCACAATGAGATACCACTTGACACCGGTGAGAATGGCCATCATGAACAAATCAACAAACAAGTGTTGGAGAGGATGTGGAGAAAAGGGAACCCTAGTGCACTGTTGGTGGGAATGCAGACTGGTATAGTCACTGTGGAAAACAGCATGGAATTTCCTCAGAAAACTAAAAATGGAACTGCCTTTTGACCTGGTAATTTCACTGCTGGGATTATATCTTAAGAATCCTGAGTGCTCGAGGCATCAGTTCACTGCGGTGTTTGAGTGTTGTCCCGTGTCGGCCCGTGTGCGCGTGCGCCAACATGGCCTCAAACGACTATACCCAACAAGCAACCCAAAGTTATGGGGCCTACCCCACCCAGCCTGGGGAGAGTTATTCCCAGCAGAGCAATCAGGCCTATGGACAGCAGGGTTATGGTGGCTACAGCCAGTCAGGAGACACTTCAGGCTATGGCCAGAGCACCTACAGTTCTTACGGACAGACCCAGAACATAGGCTATGGCACTCAGTTAGCTCCCCAGGGATATGGCTCAACTGGTGGCTATGGTGGTGGCCAGAGTTCTCAGTCATCTTACTGGCAGCAGTCCTACCCTGGCTATGGCCAGCAGCCACCTCCTAGCAGTACCTCTGGAAGTTATGGTAGCAGTTCTCAGAGCAGCAGCTACGGGCAGCCCCAGAGTGTGGGCTATGGTCAGCAATCTGACTATGGACAGCAGCAAAGCTCCTATAATCCTCCTCAGGGCTATGGACAGCAGAACCAGTACAACAGTAGTGGTGGAGGTGGCAGAGGGGGTGGTGGAGGTAGCTATGGTCAAGATCAGTCCTCCATGAGTGGTGGCAGTAGTGGCGGCTATGGCAATCAGGACCAGAGTGGTGGTGATGGCGGTGGCTATGGGGGAGGCCAGCAGGACCGTGGGGGATGAGGCCAGGGCGGTGGCGGTGGTTACAACCACAGCAGTGGTGGCTATGAACCCAGAGGTCATGGAGGTGGCCATGGAGGCAGAGGCAGCATGGGCAGAGGTGACCGTGGTGGCTTCAATAAATTTGGTGTCCCTTGGGACCAAGGATCACATCATGACTCTGAACAGGATAATTCAGACAACACCATCTTCATGCAGGGCCAGGGCGAGAATGTTGCAATTGAGTCTGTGGCTGATTACTTCAAGCAGATTGGTATTATTAAGACAAATAAGAAAATAGGACAGCCCATGATTAATCTGTACACACACAGGGAAACAGGCAGCTGAAGGGAGAGGCAACGGTATCGTTTGATGATCCACCTTCTGCTAAAGCAGCTATTGACTGGTTTGATGGTAAAGAATTCTCTGGAAATCCTATTAAGGTCTCATTTGCTACTCGGTGAGCAGATTTCAATTGAGGTGGTGGCAACGGTCGTGGAGGCCGAGGGCAAGGAGGACCCATGGGCCGTGGAGGCTATGGAGGTGGTGGCAGTGGTGCCAGTGGCTGGGGAGGATTCCTCAGTGGAGGTGGTGGCAGTGGAGGACAGCAGTGAGCTGGGGACTGGAAGTGCCCTAATCCTACATGTGAGAACATGAACTTCTCTTGGAGGAATGAATGCAACCAGTGTAAAGCCCCTAAACCAGATGGCCCAGGAGGGGGATCAGGAGGCTCTCATATGGGGGATAGCTATGGAGATGATCGTTGCGGTGGCAGAGGAGGCTATGATTGGGGTGACTACCAAGGCCAAGGTGGGGACCGTGGGGACTTCTGAGGGGGCTGGGGTGGTGGCGACAGAGGTGGCTTTGGCCCTGGAAAGATGGACTCCAGGGGTGACCACAGACAGGATCGCGGGGAGAGGCCATATTAGCCTGCCAGTTCTTGAGGTTCTGGAACAGCTTTTCTTCTGTACCCAGTGTTACCCTCATTATTTTGTAACCTTCCAGCTCCTGATCACCCACAGTTTTTGTGTCGAACTGTGTAATTGTTACTATATCTCTGGTTCCCATTAAAAACCATCATTTTAGTAAAAAAAAAAAAAAAAAAAGAATCCTGAAACACCAATCCAAAAAAACCTATGCACCCCCCATAGCAGCACCATTTACAATAGCCAAATGCTGGAAGGGACCTATGTGCCCACCAGTAAATGAGTGGATCAGAAAACTGTGGCACATTTACACAATGGAATTCTACACAGCAGAGAGAAAGAAGGAGCTCCTACCCTTTGCAACAGCATGGATGGAACTGGAGAGCATTATGCTAAGTGAAATAAGCCAGGCAGTAAGGGACAAATACCACATGATCTCACCTTTAACTGGAACCTAATCAACAAAGGAAAAAAGCAAGTAAAATATAACCAGAGACATTGAAATTAAGAACAATCTTACAGTAACCACAGAGGAGGTGGGAGGGGATAATGGGAGGAAGGGTTTTCAGGAAAGACTATAAAGAACACATGGACAAAACCAAGGCCGAGGGTGGAAGCAAGGGAGGGAGGTGGGTTTGGCTGGGGTAGGGGGGAATGGTGGGGGGTAAATGCAGGCAACTGTAATTGAACAACAATAAAATAATTTTAAAAAAGATGTTGGAGTGCTTAAAGTTGTCCCACAGTTTCCTCAGCCTCTCCTCATTTTTTTTTTTTTTTAATTCTTGTGTCTTCATTCTGTTCTGGTTGAATGTTTATTTCTTCCTTTTGTTCCAAATTTTTTATTTGAGTCCTGGTTTCCTTTCCTTCACTCTTGGTTCTTTGTATGTTTTGATTTATTTCATTCTGTGTAGCCTTCACTTTGACTGAGCTCAATCAAATCTGTGAGCATCCTGATTACCAGTGTTTTGAACTCTGCATCAGACAGGTTGTCCATCTCCTTGTCTCCTAGCTCTTTTTCCGGAGTTTTGATCTGTTCTTTCATTTGGGCCATATTTCTTTGTCTCAGTGTACCTGTTATGTTGTAAGGGGGTGGAGCCTTAGGTATTCACCAGGGCATGGCAACACTCTTTACTGTGTTGTGGAGCTGTCTCTGGGGCAGGGATCAGAGAGGGATCAATTGCTCTATCAAATCCTCTCACTTGCTCCTCTCTAGCCCCACTTTCCAACGAAGTCTCCTGTGAGACTGGGAGTTTCTTCCCCCTTCTCAATAGCCACAGTGTTTTACAGCTAGAAATTTTGAGTCTTTAGTTTCCCGTTCAGCCAGCCCCACCTTGCCCGCATGGTATACCACCTTGCCACTTGTCCTCTCTGCTCAGCTGCTGGTCTCCACCCCTCTTACCAGTCTGGATGAATGTTTCTTTAACTTATTTCTTTTTCTCATCTGATTGCTATTGCTAGAATTTCCAGTACGATGCTGAAAGTACTGGTGAAAGTGGACAACCTTGTCTTGCTCCTGATCTTAAGGGGAAAGCTTTTAGTTTTTGCCCATTGAGCATAATGTTGACTGTATGTTTTTTGTATGGGGCCTTTCTTATGTTGAGGTATGCTCCCTTTATTCCCACATTATTGAGTATTTTTTTTCACATATGGGTACTGGACTTTATGAAATGTTTTTTCAGTATCTATCGATATGATCATGTGATTTTGTCCTCCATTTATGTGATGTATTACCTTTATTGATTTGCCAATATTGTACCATCCTTGAATGACTGGGATGAACCTCACTTGATCATGGTGCAAGATCTTTTGAATATATTGCTGAATCATGTTTTCCAATATTTTGCTGAGGATTTTAGCATCTATGTTCATCAGACATACTGGCATGTAGTTTTCTTTTTTTGTTGTGTCTTTACTTGATTTTGGAATTAGGATGATGCAGGCCTTATAAAAAGAGCTTCAGAGTCTTCCCTCTTCTTGAATTTTTTGGAATAATTTGAGGGTAGGGGTTAGGTCTTCCTACATATTTGGTAAAATTCACCTGTGAAGCCATCAGGTCTAGAGCTTTTGTGTGCTGGGAGTATTTTTGTTTACTGCTTCAATTTCACCAGCTGTTTTAGGTTTAGTTAGGCTTTCTGCTTCTTCTTAATTCAGTTTTGGGAGATTGTATGTTTCTAGAAATTTATCCATTTTGCCCAGGTTGTCCAATTTCTTGGTATATAGTTGTTGTAGTAATTTCTGACAATCCTTTGTATTTTAGTGCTATAATTTGTAACTTCTCTTTCATTTCTTTTTATCTTTCTCTTTTCAATTATTTCTTTTTTTTATTGTTGTTGAAGTACGGTTGTCTGCTTTTTCCCTCCACCACTCCCCCCACCAACCCCAGCCATCCTGAATTTCCTCCCCTGATTTTGTCTTTCATTTCTGATTCTATTTATTTGGGCCTTCTCTCATTTTTTCTTGTTGAGTCTGTTTAAAGGCCTTTTGGTTTTGTCTATCTTTTCAGAGAACCAGCTCCTGGCTTTATTGATCCCTTGAATTGTTCTTTTAGTCTCTATGTCATTTAATTCTGCTCTTATCTTCATTATGTCCTTCCTTCTACTCTCTCTGGGCTATTCTTGGTCCTCTAGGTCTTGTAGACATAGTGTTAGGTTGTTATTTTAGATGTTTGTGTCTTCTTTAGGTAGGCATGTATTGCTATGAACTTCCCTATCAGGACTGTCTTTGCTGTATCCCAAAGCTTTTGGGCTGTTATGTGTTCACTTTCATTTTTTCCCAAGTACTTTTTTATTTCTTCCTTTAAATTTTTTGTTGTTGTTGTTCAAGTACAGTTCTCTCCATTTTCCCACCACCACTTTCCTCTGCCCCACTTCCCACCCTCAGTCCTTCCCCCCTTTGGCTTCGTCCATGGGCCCTTGATACATGTTCCCAGATGATCCTTCCCTTTCTTCTCCCTGGTATCTATCCCCTCCCCTCTGGTTACAGTCAGTTTGTTCTTTATTTCAATGTCTCTGGTTATATTTTGCTAGCTTGTTTGTTTTGTTAATTAGGTTCCACTTATAGATGAGATCATATTGACTTCTTTCTTGATCTCATTGTTAAGCCATTCATGATTTAATAGCATGTTATTCAATCTTCATGTATTTGAATGTTTCTGAGTTTTTTCTTTGATGTTGGCTTCTAGTTGCAAGCCATTGCACTCTGAACATATGCTTGGTATGACTTCAATTTTCTTGAATTTTTTGAGGATTGTTTTGTGTTCCACCATGTGTTTTATCTTTGAAAATGTTCCATGCACTTTTGAAAAGATAGTATATTTTGTTTCTTTGGTGTGAAATGTTCTGTATACATCATACATCCATTTGATCTAGAGTGTCATTCAATGCCACGATATCTTTGTTGATTCTTTGTTTTTTAAAAAAGATTTTATTTATTTATTTGTTTGTTTGTTTGTTTATTTACTAATTACTTTATTGTTGTTCAATTACGGTTTGAATTTTCCCCCCATC
>VMDR010037144.1:0-10308 GCA_007922815.1 Macrotus californicus | reverse complement strand
TTCTTTAACTTGACCTCATCTGGGAAGCACTTTATCTGCCCTTCCATTCTAAATGATAGCTTTGCTGGATAGAATAATCTTGGATGTAAGTCCTTGCCCTGCATGACTTGGAATACTTCTTTGCAGCCCCTTCTTGCCTGCAAGGTTTCCTTTGAGAAATCAGCTGACAGTCTGATGGGCACTCCTTTGTAGGTTACTGCCTCCTTTTCTCTTGCTGCTTTTAAGATTCTCTCTTTATCTTTCATCTTGGGTAATGTAATTATGATGTGCCTTGGTGTGTTCCTCCTTGGGCCCAACTTCTTTGGGACTCTCTGAGCTTCCTGGACTCCCTGGAAGTCTATTTCCTTTGCCAGATTGGGGTAGTTCTCCTTCATTATATGTTCAAATAAGTTTTCAATTTCTTGCTCTTCCTCTTCTTCTGGTACTGCTATGATTCGGATGTTGGAATGTTTAAGGATGTCCTGGAGGTTCCTAAGCCTCTTGTTATTATTTTGAATTCTTGTTTCTTCATTCTGTTGTGGTTGAATGTTTCTTCCTTCTGGTCCACACCATTGATTTGAGTCCCGGTTTTCTTCCCATCACTGTTGGTTCCCGGTACATCTTCTTTTACTTCACTTAGCATAGCATTAATTTGTTCATCTAATTTGCAACCATATTCAACCAATTCTGTGAGCATCCTGATTACCAGTGTTTTGAACTGTGCATCTGATAGGTTGGCTATCTCTTCGTTGTTTAGTTGTATTTTTTCTGGAGCTCTGATCTGTTCATTTGGGCCATTTTTTTTTTTTTGACTTGCCACACCTGTTACGTATAAGGGGCGGAATCTTAGGTGTTCACCAGGGTGGGGCAGCCACGTCGCTGCGTTGTGACGCTGTTTGTGGGGGAGGGGACCGAGAGGAAACAATGCTGCTTGCTCTGCTCTCTGCTGGTTTTCAGTCACTTCCCCGGCTACCTACAATCAAATTGGACCCTTCTGGTACTGATTCCCAGGTAGGTGGGCTTGTGTATGTTCTGGACCCTGTGGGTCTCTCCAAGGAACTCTCCCGTGAAGCTGGGAGTTTCTTCTTCTGCTGCTGCCTCAACCCCCACAGGTGTTTTCAGAGATTTGAGTCTCCCCCCCGGCCCCCGCACTGGAACTCTGGGTTTTGCGGTCTGTCTCGCTTCCCAGTTGTTCTTCCCAGTTTATCTGCATGAGGGAGTGGGACCGCGGGGTCCGCCAGCCGCTAACTTGCCGTGAGTCCTCTCCGCCCATATGCCAGTCTCTGCCCCTCCTACTGGTCTGGATGAATGTTTCTTTAACTCCTTGGTTGTCGGACTTCCATACAGTTTGTTTTTCTGTCAGTTCTGGTTGTTTTTTGTTTTTAAATTTGTTGTTGTCCTTCTTTTGGTTGTGTGAGGAGGTACAGTGTGTCTACCTACGCCTCCATCTTGGCTGGAAGTCCTAAATATTGCTGTTTAAAAGGGATGTTGGGAGTGTTTAGCGTTTAAAAACTTCTTCCAGCATATCCTGCTTCACTCAAAGCAGTAAACCCATAAACTCTTTATTCCCAGTTTTTAGTTGTTTAGAAAGTATCTTCATTTATTTTTATTATGGAATAAATAATGCTATCTATTGATAGGAGTATTGGGTTAGAGGAGATTGTGCCTAGAGCAGCAATTTTCAACCAGTGTGCTGCAGCGCACTGATGTTACACAAGAGTTTTCGAAACATGTAATAAGTCACTATTTAGTCAGGGGCACTGACCTCTTTTCCCTTAGAATACGAAGTAAAAAAATGACAAGAGCCAACACAACAAGAGCTGTCCCAAGTGAATGAATCAAAATTACACCTATTTTTTGTCAGATCAGCAAAAAATGTATTTTTTGGTGTGCGGCAGAATTTTACTAATTAGTTTATATGTGTCATAAGATGAAAAAGGTTGGAAATTACTGGCCTAGAGCACCATATTCCAAAGCAACATAGGAGCAGGATGGGCCTGAGGGAGAAACCTGGCTGGGTTTCTCTACTGGAGAAAGAAGGGCTGAGCAATTTAAACACATCAAAAGTGCAATTTTAATTTGTTCCCTATCCTATGCTATGCTTTAATTTCCTTCATTATAAGGATGGAGAAGCTAGTTCATACCAGGAGAGAAAAGCAGGGTAGGAACAGCAGGCACAAGAGGCAAAATAAGGCAGGAACAATCTTTAACGAAGTGAGAGCAGACAAAGAAGTATGAAGAAAATATAAGCTCCCTCAAGAAGCTTTAAAAGCATGGGGGAAGACATTGGGATGACGATTTGTTATTTTAATGGACTATTAAAAGAAAGGTTGAAGGATACAAGATTATTGGCCCAATAGAGTATTTCTTGATTAGAGGGTCTGTGGTCAAAGAAGTTTCAGAAGTTATACACTGGACTGTCATCTTGAAGAGTCACAAAGAATATCAGCAAGCTAAAGATTCTGAAATATCTTTGAAGTTAAAAACAAAAGCACCACAGCAAACCTGCTTAAAATGTATCATTTGAGTTTTCCAAACTTATATGAACACGGAACCCATTATTCCCATGATATCTAATAAAAGATAGTATGTACAGTGTTCTATGAAAACTACTTTGAGAAATATTGGCTGGGGCTTCAACGACCTTCAAGGTTTAGCTAAGCTAAGGAGAATTTAAAAGATACACTAGTGAAGAAGGAATGTCATGAACAAAGGTATGCACAGAAAAAAATCATAAGAGAAATTTGACAGGTAGCAAGTATACCAGGTTGCTGAAAGACTATTTAAAGTATGGATATTTTTTTCCCTAATCTCTTAAGGATAAAAGATGGTTACATGACAGATACTGGAAATCCATTAAGGTAAAAATGATGATAAATTGGTACTGTTTGACTTTTAATTTAATTACAGGCCTTAGAGTACTTTTAAAATATTTTCTTTGTAGGAAGCAATAGTTACATTTATATAAAGAAATCTAAATCCTAATCTGGATTACTATTATACAAAATAAAATCAGAACAATTACGCTTAATCCCTGAATGAGAATTTGGCACATGCTTTCAAAAACTGTTAATTCCCAGATAGACTGATGCATTTACACAGCTGCTACCTCCAAAGTGTTAAAATGAAAAAAATGACTGAAGGCTTGTGGTGAGGGGGAAAGATGTGAAAGAGAGGTTAAAGGATAAAGATGGCATCGTAACACTGATTTGGGCCATATGCTTTCTTCGTAAGGTTCTCTGAAAGTGGAAAAACAAAACAGCCATAGAAACGTTCCTTTATTTGGAATTTGTGCCATGTTTCTTATGCATTATCCAGAAAGGTAGGAAACAGATCAACATGGCAGTGTACTAGGAGGGAATTCTTAGTCCATAATTATGTAAGATACCAGCATGAAAATCCCTTAAAACAGAAAAAGAAAAAGTGGTAGTTTTCTGGGATTATACTAAATGTATAGTTTTCTAAGTTTGGCAGATGGAATTCCTACAAATAGAAGTTTTAGCAATTGTCTGATTTTTCTTTAGCAAAGGTTACTTTTTAGAAATCTATCATTTATTTATTTTTATTGATTTATTTCATTTACTGAATCCTCACATTTATTTTTCTGTTTATTAGATTTGCATTTTTTTAATGGTAAGAATACTTAACATGAGTGTATCTCCCCTTTTAACAATTTTTTAAGCATACTGTTGACTAGTGACACATGTACAGATCTCTGAAACTCATTCACATCTTGTATAATTAAAACTTCATATTCATTAGACAGCAATCTCCATTTCTTCCTCCCCCAAGTCTCTGACAACCCTCATTCTAATCTGTGCTTCTAGGAGTCTGATTTTAGATCCCTCATATAATTGGAATCATGCACTATTTGTCCTGTTGTGATTGTGTTATTTCACTTTCTATAATGTCTTCGAGGCTCATCCATGCTATCACATATGGCAGGGTTTTCTTCTTTTTTAGGTATGCGTAACAATCCATTGTACATATATACCACATTTTCTTTATACATTTATCTGTTCATGGATACTTGGTTTGCTTCCACTTTCTGGCTATTATAAATATGGCAATGAACACAGGGTTCAAATATCTCTTCAAGATCCTGGGTATTTGGATAAATACCCAGAAGTAGAATTGCTGGATCATATGGTAGCTCGATTTTTTATTTTTTTGAGGACTGACCATACTGTTTTTCTATAGCAGATGCACTATTTTGCATTCCCAGTGTATAAGGGCTCTAATTTATCCACATCCTTGCCAACACACGTAAACACACACAAACACACACACACACATGTAAGAGAGGTATATATAAGCCACCCTAACAGGTATGAGGTTATACTGAATCCACACACATTTACTGAGTACTTCTGCACTTTGCCTCATCTGTATTTTTGTTATACTTTCAGGAAACTTACTGTCTTCTAATATATTTGTCAAATTTCATTAAATCTTTGCTTTCATATTTTTAATTTCTAAGAGCATTTCTTTAATTCCTGGATATTCTTTTTTATAGAATCCTATTATTTCATGAATATGATCTATCTGAGAATATTCATTACACCTATGTGCATGTTTGCATGTGTAGATATATGCCATTTATTTTATGTAAATTGCTTCTTCATGTCCTTTGCCTTTTTTTCTATTGAAGTGTTTGTTCACTTTTCTTATTTAAAGTAACTTTTTATATACGAAGGATATAACTCTGATGTGTTAGAATCATTTTTTCCCCTATGTTAACTTGCTGTTCAAGTAGTTAGAAGACGTTGGTGAGGATTAAAGATTACACTTTGACCGTTGTTAGTATAGACTAAATGTGTTATCCTTCCTTTCATAAAGAAATAGTGAAATGATAAATTAGTTATTTTCCATAAATTTAAACTTTTGAATAGCCTTTGAGTACCTACACTGCGATAGGTGATGGTAATAAGGCTGCTCTCTCACCCAAAGGAGTTTACAAACCAGTAGAGAACATTTTCCTCCCAAATAATTATTACAAATAAAAAAAAACTGGAATTATTTTAGTTTTCAATACCAAGAGAATAAGCAGGAAACAGAAAGTTAGTTTATAAATAACCTAAAATTATTAAACAAAATTAAACTTGTCAAGAAAAAGTAATTCCTACTTATGTTTCAAAATTCCTGCACAAACTGTCAGTAGAGTAATAAATAAGTGTTCCTAAAAAGTATGTTTAAAAATCTGAAAGGAAACATACTAAAGTCCTACTTTTCCAAGCACCACCACCTTTTCTAATTTGGAAAATGGCCAATAAGCACATGAGAAGATCCTCAGCATCATTATACTTTAGGGAAATGCAAACCAAAACCACAAGGAGATACCACTTCAATCCATATGACTGACAAGTATTGGTGAGGTTGTGGAGAAATTAGAACACTCAAGTAGTAATGTAAAATGGTGTAGCTGCTTTAGAAAACAGTCTGGCAGTTCCTCAAAAGGCTAAACATACAGTGACCACATGACCTAAAACTTTCATTTCTAAGTATTTACCCAAGAGAAATGAAAACAAGTCTACACAAAAATTTGTACAAGAACCTTCACAGCAGAAATATTAATAGCCCCCAAATGGAAACAACTCAAATGTCCATGAACAGATGAAATAAAAAGTGGTACATATCTACAATAGAAGATCATTAGGCTACAAACAAGAATGAAGTACTGATACATGCTACAATAACATGGATGAACCTTAAAAACAGAATGCCAAGTGGAAAAAAAAAAACAATCACAAAAGGCCACATACTATATGATCCTCTTTAATAGAAATGTCCAGAATAAATAAATCTATAAAGGCAGAAAACAGACTAGTATTTGCTCGCGCTGGTGAGGACAGTGAGAATGTGGGAGCACCGGGGAGTGATGTAGCTAAAAGGTGCAGGGCTTCGTTTTGGATGATGAAGATCTTCTAAAACTGGCTGCACAGTAAGTAAAGGTTGCACAATTCTGTGACTATACTAAAAACCACTGAGTTGTATAATTCACCACTGGGTGAATTATATCTCACTAATGTTCTTACAAAAGAAAAGGTCCCGACTTGGTATTTTCAGTGGTAGTTATCAACTAGTACGTAGCTCTTTAAGGTGGAAATTTAAGAGTAAGTACATGATACAAACATGTAAATTACTGAAATGGCAATATCTGAAGCTGGAATGATAAAGGTTTGGGAATTTATCAGGGGTGAGAGGATACCCAATGATGTAAAAGATGTTTTTTGCCCTGATTGCAGCAATGAGTTAACTAAAAACAAACAAAAACACCTAATATACAGCTGAATCAGAAAGAAAGAATAGAGCAGATAATTAATTCAGAGGCCTGATAAATAACTTCTGATGGAGTCAACTTTATAAAAGTATACGCTGGTCCTTACAGAGAGTTGTGGAGAGAGGGAGCAGATCAGTGGCTAAAGAGTTATTCATTGTCAGGGGGCCATTTGACCAATTTGGGGCAAAAATGCTTTATTTGGAAATAAGGAGAGAAAAAGTCTAGTATCATTCAAGGGGCATAATTTGTGAACTTAAAGAGCCATTTTCCATTTCACAAGTGTCTCTTAGAGACAAATGCTGTAAGTCAGGCTAATAGTCTTTCGAAAGAAAGTTAAAATCACATCGGAACGACACCTCTAGCGACTGAGTTCATCTTACGTCTCAGAAAGTGCAATAATCACAGTTGAAGGTTTATAAGAACGAGAAATCTGTCACAATTACAACTGCAAGTACAACGTGGCTCTGCACTGGCTTGGAAATTAAGGCAACAATGAAGTCCCCAGGTGGGAGCTGGGGACCTCGAACGTACCTCGCGTCACCCGAGAGAAGAGGCGACGCAAAGGCATCCCGGGGGCTTCATTTTTGCTGGTGAACTGGAAGGGCGAGCCCGCCGGGAGACTGCCTTCGGGCAAGACAAGCTGTAGCAGCAGACAACCTGTTCACCTCCGATGCGCCGCGGCCCGCTCATCGTTTCCATGGTTAACGTCAACTCCGGCTGGCACCACCCAGCACGGAACTGAGCGCGCGCTCCAGGACGTGCGGGGCGTCAGACTCGCCACGCCCCCAGCCTGCTCTCGTTGGAGCGGCCCCTTCCGGCTTGCCACGCGAGGCAGGGCGGAGGAAGAAACGTGCTTCGGGAACTCCAAGTTTGGGCCGGAGCGCGCTGGGCCCGGGCCGGGGTAGTCGCTTGGGTCCTGCTTACCTCGCTCGGGCCCAGAAGCGGCAGCAGTGGCGACGGGGTTCGGAAAACCAGCACTGAACTTTCACTTGGACCGCACCCTACGCCAGAGCGTCGTTGCCTTGGTGACGTGACATTTCTTCGCGGGGTAGTGTTCTCGCGCGGATAGACGTGCGGCCGCCATTTTGTTAGCGTCCGGTCGCCGGTGGTCTGACCGCCGACGTGAGTGCAGGGCTGCTCTTACCGCTTAGGGTCGGTCTTGCGACCTCCTTTATCTGCATCCGCACTTTGGCCGTCAACACCCAACACATCAACGGTAATAAACGCTTTTAAATGATAAACTCCATACGTCCTATTCGGCTGGGAAGATTTGGAACTGCACATACGTGCTTGCTGTAGCCCCTTTTATTGCATTTTTCGCTCCTGAGTGGATTTGACTGCATATTTAAGTACAAGGAACCAAAATGCCCATCGTCGAAACATATTACTAAGGGATCTGTTTATCAATAAGTTAAGGTAAAGTCCCGGTGTTCCCACTGGGGGAAAAAAGTGGTGGACGGTTATTAGTATTAATTTCAGGTCCGGGGATCAGCAGAAGGTGGCCACAAAATCCCTAGTTTTGCTGGTTTAGAAGTTACCTTTATGCCTGAGCCCACTGCCTCCATTGCCCCTGGTTTCATTTCATCCCCATGTCTTGGACCTTCAAAATTGTGCAAGGCAGTCCATGAAAGCTTAAAATTCGTTTCAAATGATTTAGACGCTCCTATAAGAGAACTTGGAAGCCAATTTGTCGGCATCGGTGTACCCGCAGTTCCCCTTCTAATGGGTCACGTGGAACCGAAGCAATTCTGCATAGTTGATGCTTCTGTCACCTTCGGATCTTTTAATCTCCAAATTATACATGCAGCTTTTTGGTTGTTTCTTTTCTGGCTGTACTGCAAATGACGGCTGAGTTCATAAGCATTTAGATTTTCAGGCCATAATGAGAAAAACTATTTTTGTGTTTAATATCAAAAGAAATCCAAGGCTTATAAGAAAGAATGCATAACTATCCAGCGGGAAAGTGTAGTTTACTGGAAGCGTGTGGAAAAAACCCCTGCGCAGCATCAGTCAAAAGGCTATACTTACACTTACCTTCCAGGACAGAGCTTACAGATAGAACCTCTCATAGAGTTCGGTTTGAAGAGGAAACGCGCCCATGGTTCATTCGTAATGTTTTCCACTCTTTGGGAAAAAGATATAATCCTAGGTGTCCTGGGTCAGAGTAGGAGAGTAAGCATCTTTGAAAAATCAGGTACTTCTAGGAAGTCTGTAGCGTAGTTAAGACTACAGGCTCTGGAGTCAGGAAACCTGAGTCGTAACCGTGATACCACCATTCACTGCCCTAGTGTGATACTAGTTGTGTGATCTTTCAGTTACAAAAAAATCTCTGGCACTCAATTTCCATGTCTTGTAAAATTGGGCTAATAATAGAGACAGAATAGAGGGAGTTGTGTAGATTGGATTAAATCAAACAACTAAAACGCTTTAAAGGCACAGCTTAAGTGCTTAGCTATTTATGTAAAGAGGCTGTATTTATAATGCCCATTTTCGTCACCCAGAATTACACAGGACCCAACCAGAATGAATATTTTTGTTGTTAAAATATCTACAGTAGATGTTTGGTGTTTTGTTTTTTTTTTTCTTTTGGCAATATTTGTACTTTGCTTTCTCTTAGAATAAAATTAGTAAAGCTTGTGGTATAGGCCTTTGGTTAATTGTGTACAAAGTAATCAACATTTATTGAAATAGTGGATGCTATTTTCTAGGAATGACACTAATTGCTGCAGATACAACGTCAAATAAAACATGATCCCTATCCTCAAGGAATTTATCAAAATACCACGTGGGAAACTGCCAAGGACATTAGTAATTAAAGAGTGTGTGATAAATATGCACTGGAGCTATAGAAACATAGAAATGGGAACACAGAAATTACTCTTGGGAAGTTCAGATGGCTGCAATTGAGTTTTAAAAATAAGTAGAAGTTAGCTGGATGAAGATGTGGAAGAAGAGGTGTTCCAGGGGTACATTCATTCAACAAGTGTTTAGAGCATATATAGAGTCAGGCACACATACACCTTATTTAGTCTTAACCTTATGAGATAGCTTATTATTCTCATTTGAAATATAAGAAATCTGAGCTTCAAAAAAGTAGAATAAATGATAAGATCTGGAATTGAGTACATCTGTATATCTTCAATATTTATATTTTTTGTTACCCTGCTGATGCACATAAAATGAAAACTCCAAAAATCTGGAGCTGCTTTTTCAGCCAGAGGGGAAAAAAACATTTATACAGGCACCATAATGGCATACATGTTACTGTGTAATGGTAAAGCCCGCTTTCAGTTCATACTTACGTCACCCCCTGGACAAAAAGTAAGAAGACAAAAACAAAGTCCTCACTCTACCCCATTGCCCATAGACCGTTGACCAGAGGGCTCTGAAAGTAACCACGTAAAGCTGCAGCACAGGGTAGGATGGGTTAAAGAAGAGGTGAAATGGCCTTGCAGAATTAGGAAGCTGAACTTACAGGTAAGGCAGAATTGCTGAAAATTGGTAAGAAGATTGGATTGGGGTGGGAGTGGGATCTGGTGGTATGGAGACCAAAGAAAAAAGATGAGTCAGACCTTCAAGCTGGGTGACCACAAAGTTTGAGGTACCCTAAAATAAATAAGCACAGGAGGAAGAACAGGTTTGCAAAGAAAGACAATCCACTTTGAGACAGGTTTGAGGGGCTTGTGGGATATGTCCAGTTAGAAATAATTAGATTGGCCCTTGGGGGAGAGGTCAAGATAGATTTGGGAGTATTTTACATTAAAAAAAAAAATGAAATCATGAGATTGGAAGACAATGCCAAGGTCTGGATATTAGTGGGCGTGAAGAAAGTCATCAGGAGAAGAAAAGAAAGGGGCTCTGAAATAAGATGATCGATTTCTTACGTGGTTTGTTGAAATTCACCTCATTGCTTTATATTACAGATAATGATATGTATATAATGCATACAAAGACCTCATGAATGGGCATGTGGATAGAAATTTTAGTGTGCCCCAGCATGCTCACAGGCATGTGGGTTGGGTGACATTGAGTTACGAGGTTATGAAAGA
>VMDR010037143.1:0-10294 GCA_007922815.1 Macrotus californicus | reverse complement strand
AAAAGATGAAGATCCATGAAGACGCTAAATCAGCCAACGCTACCCAACACAGGGAACACGTTTGATGGACAAAGTGAGAAGTGTATTGTCACAGAAAATGAATCTTTCTGCAGTACTGTCGATCTTAGTCTTCCTTTCTTATGACTTCAACTTTTATCTGCTGAATTTATCAAATGGGATAAATCTTGTCTCATAGTAAACATTTGTGAATGTTTTAAGTGTAATTTACATATAGTTTCTCCTTTGATTGTTATAATCTCCCTTTTTCAGACTTTTAAGGTTTCCTTCATCTTAACAGACAAGAGAACCAAAGCAGAGAGAAGTTAAGGTTTCTCCAAGATAAACAAGACTAAAGAGCAGGTCTGCAGGTGTGTCCCTGGTGACTTCTTTTAGATTAGATTTCTTTAAGGATTGCTATGGTATCAATTCCACTTTTCATAAAAGGCTTGTTTACAGACTATACTAGGGGAAATGTCAACCACAGACTCAGCCTCAGGGATAAAGGAAGACAGAGTCCCTGTTCACAAGGACTTAACAATGGAGGAGACTGACACGACACAGCTGGGTTTGTGGCACAGTGGATCAGTCTGAAGCCAAATGATCTGGGTCCGCTGCCTGGTCCTGCCCGCATCTGGGACCGCAGCCTCAAGAAAGTCAGAGAGTCCCTGAGTCAGGGTTGCCTCTTCTGTAAAGCAGGGCTACCTGCTCACCTTGCAGGCCTGTTGCTGGGAGAAGTCACATAACACGTATGAAAGCATTTAGAATGGTTAATCACCATGAATTGTAAGATTTTATAGGCTCCTTATCTTAAATACTTGGGGCCAGATAGATCTGTCTTGGAATTCTGAATTATTCAGATTTTATAAAGGTAATATTGTGCATATGCCTGGCAAGGTCTAAAGTGGCACCCTATAATCAGGCACTTATTATTCTGCAGCAATTAAAAACAACATGACAACTGTGTGGTAATGGCTATAGGGAAAGGGGGTGGAGACCGGGTAGAGGCAGGCAAAGGAGAGGAAAATGGGGACATCTGTGATAGTGTCAGCAATAAAAAGAAAGAGAAAATGAAATGAAATGAAATAAAATAAAATAATAAAATAAAAACCATGGATAGCCTCAGGTCAGTTCAAGACAAGTTTCTCATCAAATGAATGTTTCAAACTTTCCAAAGTGAGCTCTGTGGGGTGTCAGAACCGCAGATAAAGGATGTGAATCTTTATTATTCAGAAGCTGCTGAACTGTGAGCAGTGAACGGCGGGAACCTCAATGCTGAGGGGGTCCTTGAGACAGGTCCTCAAAGCAGTAGGATTTTAGAGGTCCCGTTGGTGTGCAGTTCTCAGAGTGTGGAGGAGCCCTCTTTGATGTGGACCCCGAAGCATGGCTGCCAAGTGGGCAGTGAGGAGGACGACCCAGGGTCCCTTCCAACAAGGTTCAAAGGCACTCTTTGTTCTCAGTGACTCCAAATCAGAAAGGCGGGAGAAAATTGGAAATGTGGGTTTGATGAGTCCTAGCCAAATATTGAGAAAACTAAAAAAAGTCAGACTTCAGTCCAGTTTACACACAGATAACAAAATCTCAAAGGCAGCAGGCTGTACACCTTACTAATTATACCTCAATAGAGCTGCAGTGAAAAGGTAAAAAATGAGTGTGCCCTTTTACCCAGTAAGTTCGCTTCTAGAGCGCTGTCTGCTTTACACACAAACCGTGCAGCACAAGCTCAAGAGGCAACTTTTGTCCTGAATACATATAATGGTGAAGGGCAAAATCAATTTACTTCCTATTCTGCTCGTGTGACACAGCCCTGCCCAGAGCCTGGAATGGTGAGATAGAGACGGAATAGCTTTATCTCAGACACACGTTTCAGCTGCAGAATTCCAGATGTCACAAGAAATAGAAATAGAATGTTAATAAACATACACACTAGAAAAAGAGACGTTCACACGAAAATAAATGGGAGAGGGAAACAGGAATTTATATATGAACATGGAATAATTAAATTATAGAGCTTTATTGTGAAAACCCATTTGATTCCCAATGTAATCCAATTATTTGATTCCATTACATAATTTTATAGCACCCCCCTGGGCTTCCACAGATGAGGTAAATAGCAGTGACAGTAGCAGCAAAAATAGGTTATTTCAGAAGTGATACCAGTAAAATAGAAGTGGTTGAATTTTTTAAAATATTGACGGTCATCCCAAGATTGTGTAGAAAAAAAAAAAAAGCCCAGAACATCTAGGTGTCTTATAAGAAAACAATTCTTCTATGGACAAATAAATACCTTAGTCACCACCAGCACATAGGCTCACAGCCATTTTCTTCCATAGCACTTTCAAGACATGTATTAGGAAGAGGGAGGAGAAAGGAAAAATCACAAACTGTCAAGGTAATTCTGTAAAGTGCAGTTTATTGTTTCAAATAAACTCATTATGGCCTAGAATCCAACATCTTGAACCTAAAACATCTTGTCTGAGTTCATTTATTCTTCTGATCCAGTCTAGACTACTACTTAAGGGACAGCCTACCCAGTCTTTGTCAATATTATTATCTCCATCTTTGCCAACCTTTTTGATTAGGGGTGTATGCTGCTGGTAGATATGGCACAGGACGGTTATGACAGATGCAGACTTCACCTTGTGGGAATGCACAGTTCATCATGGAAGACATTTATAAATATTATGCAGGCAGCAGAGTAAGCACAACACACTGGACAACACACACACAGAGTCTCATGTTGCTTGCTCTCATATGTCTTGAAGCAAACATGGGAGGCAGTTTTAGGTCCTAACAAAGTGAAAGCAAGGCAGCTATTAAAAGCCTGTCATTTAGAGGAACAGGGTAGACTCTTCTAAATATTGTCTTTAAAAATGCATGGCCAGGCGTGCCTCCAGGAGAACTCGTTTTCACGTGGGCTGCATGTGCAGCTCCCTCCTTGAGTCTTCCTGCACCTCCGCGGATTCACATGACGGGCAAGAAGGAGAAGGCAGCCACCCAAATGGAGAAGAAGGTGTTCAAACACCACAGAAGAAAGTCTCCTAGACTTTGAAGCCCTGATTCCATTTCCAGACACTAGATGCTAAAAAGACGCAGACCATAGAAACATGGTGTCCCCACCTTTATCCACGCTGAAGGTGTCATTCTCTGCTCCTCCTGTGAAAGGTGAGTTGATCCTCTTTACTACAGATTCTATGGATGTTTAAAGGGTCCTGCAATTGGTAACAGAAACCTGGGAGCAAGTCAAATCAACACAGGGGTCTTTAGGTCAAAGAGGGCATTGGATGGCAGCCTGAAGACAGCTAATGCTTTTGGTAGTTTCCATGAACGTATGAGGGATTGATTATATCATTACAATGACATGTATGCCTTTAACCTGGACACATTCATATGGAGCAAGCTGCCCTATGAGCAACTGGGCTTGCACCCAGATTGGGCTGCCAAATGTCCACCTCTCTCGGGGGAAATAACCATCTACGGAGGCTACTGGAAACAGTCAACAAAGGTGGTCAAACACACCCTTCATTCAGATATGTTCTGACTGAAGTCTGAGGAAGGAAGAAAAGGCAAATGGGTGTGGACTCAGAGACCTCCCTCTAACAGTGGGCCTCACAGTGGTGACGGGCCCTGAATCATCAGACACTGCTCTCCAGGGGTGTCTGTGGTGGGGAAGAGGGAGAAAGCCTGGAGGACAGATTTGTTAACGACCTGTATTCTATGACACCACAAAGAACTGCTGGTTTGTAGGACAGCTGAGGGGCCCTGAGTGGGAGCAGAGGAGTCACAGGTAAAGCCAAAAGGAGTGGAACCTGGAGGTAATAACAAGCAGGAATGTGGGGAAGCTGGCACCCAGGAGCCCTGGGGGTGGTCAAAGTCATGGCCACAAAGGGTGTGACAGTGATCACTGCTAAACAAGTGCCCTCTGCCCCAGACACCAGAAAGAGGAAGATTTTTCTGACAAGCCAGGGGCCTCTGACAGAGCCAAGGTCTTACCCCAAGGCCACACTGGCCACGGAGCATGATCTACATGGATGGGGGTAGAACTGAAGCAGTTCACCCCGAAGACTAGAGGGAAGAACGGAAGGCTGTGCTGGAGGTGGATCCACACACTCAAGAGCACCTGCAGGAGATAAGCTTGGAAAAGGGTGGAGATGAGATGTGGGGTGTGAAAGGAGGAGAGGAACATGAGAGAGATGAAGACAGCAGAGAGGCAAGTGGGCAGGGGGATGAAGGGGAAGAGTGTTGTTGGCATCTGAGGAAGAGTCTGAGGACTGTCTGCCCAGGACTGAGCGGAATCGAGTGACACTTGTATGGGACCACACAGGGCTTGACACAAAGAAGAACAAAGGTGCTGAATGTTACCTGCCATGCCAAAGACTTTCTTTGATGATTTAAGGCGCTACCCTGGGACAACACTTACATTGAGTGGTGAATTCCCTCAGTATCACTGGGTGCTGCATCCAATAAATTGGAGCAAGACGAGGTAGCTACAGGGATCTTCCTTTGCGTGGCCTTAAGTGGTCCTGGAGAGCCAGTGAGCCCTTTGCCCTCCTCTTCATTCTCTGTGTACTCTATTTGCTATGTTCTGACACTTTGACATCTGGGACCTTGCTGATCCTGGAGGGACTAACCAGGATCCAGTGAGCATGCTTCTCAAAAGTAAACCAACCAATCCAAAGCCCATACTCCCGACCAACTCCTTTATTGGGATTTCACACTCCAGGCCACTATGCATCTGCTCTAATCACTCCACAGCCAGGTACCAGATAACTAGAGGCAGCCCCTATGCCCCAAGAGTCCACTGAAGCTATTCAAACTGGCCAATCATAAGCCTCTCCCCTTCCTTCCCTTGGAAACCACAATAAAGACCCTTGCCTGAAGTGTCTCCTCTTTCCCTCTACCTTCTGTCCCCAGAGTTTCTCATGTGGACACGCATGTCCTCCCTTGGTGTGGCATGCCTTCCTCTTGGCATCTGTGAGTACAACAAACTGTTCTTACAATAGCAATTATCTCCTTACCCACACCTAAATAATAATAAAACCTATATTAAACCAGGCAGGGTGCAGACCAGCTGCCATCTGTCCCTGGGCTGGGTTTAGGATGAATCACCCAAACAAGAGGATGAAACCTTGACTCTGAAGTACCCGCAGGAAGGATGTCTCTGGTCTAACAATCTAGAGTATGTTGTGCTTTGTTGGAGGATTTTCCTCCTATGAAACAAGGGGATTTTACAAAAGAATATTCTGATTCACATACATCATTGTTCGTTCAGGCTGCTGTAACTAAATACCATAGACTGGGAGATTTATACACAACAGAAATTTATTTCTCACAGGTCTGAAGGTTAGAAGTCCAAGATCAAGGTGCCAGCATGGCCAGGTTCTGGTGAAGGCCCAGAGACTGCCAACTTCGAGCTGTGCCCTCAGATGATGGAAGAGCTAAGGAGCTCTCTGGGGCCTCTCTCATTAGAGCACCAATGCTATTCATGAGGGCTCCGCCCTCAGGACCTTCCAACAACCCTGCCTCCTAACATCATGAACTTCTGCATTTGGAGGACCACAAACATTCAGACAACAGCAGTCATCACTCTGAAGATCGTTTCTTCTTTGATTTCTAAAAACTATCAGAGCTGCTGCATAGCCTGTAAACACTTCCTTAGCTATCTTGAACAGAAAATAGCTTTTGGCTGGAGAAAAAAATGCATTCCCTTTGTTCAAGCTGGGAAAGCTTTGTGGAAGGGCGACATGGTTAAAGATGCACTTGAATTTGTCATAGACACTGGTAAGCTGAGAGGAAAGGAAGGAATTTCTGTAGAGTAAGTGTGGAGAGTAGGTTCAATATGGAAATAGAAAGAAGTAAGCAAGGAGGTTCAAATTAAATATCTGGATTGGTATCCTTTATTCCACTGGAAATGCTCCTAATTAATGCACTACTTTTGGGCAGTAAAATTTTTTTCTGGCATGAAACAATCTTATTTCTGTTAAGATAATTTCTATATACACTTTTATAAAATCATCTGAAACCAACTAATTAGAAACAGATCTTTGACTACTGCAGTATTGGATTTACACTGGTTATTCAATTCTGGGATAGACTTTTATGATTGTTTTAAAATCTACTATGAATATATTTCTGAAGTCCTGGATAAATACTTGTGTGTGCATATATTGAGCTGTAAATAATTGCACAGACTTGAATGAATTTAAGCTCCTCTGTTTGCTCCTATTGTTGCTTCCCACATGTTTTCTTACACAGAAACAAGTATTACTGGACTCACATTGTCAGGAGTTGGTAAAATCTAATCAAATAGTTCACAGTAATTCTACTAAATATAGTAATAGATCATAGTAATTTTTACTGAATATTTTCATGTGAGTTTCTACATGCCTATTTATAATAAGTAGATTTAGACTCATTTTTGTCCCATCAACTCAGAACATTAAGTAGGTAGATTCTCCCATTAATTTCAAAAGAGAAAGATTAACCAGAAAGGTGTTAGTGATGCCCACCCACACAAAGGAGCAGTCAGTAAGCAGATCAAGAAGAAGTGAAGAAAGTCTCCAAAAGAGACTTAGTGAAAAGAAACAGTGCAAAACAGTGCCTATCTCCGCTGTCATGGAATGGAAATTGGACAAGCTGTTTCTAAAATGTACTTAGAAATGTACATGGTCAGGAATAGCCAAGGCAATCTTGAAAATGAAGAACAAAGCTAAAAGAATACATGTATCATGACCTATTATAAAGCTAAAAAATTAAAAGGGTATGGAGCTAGTACAAAGTTGACAAATAAGCCAAAAATAGGGTGTCTAAAAATAGATGCACACAAATACAATCACATGATTCACCATAAAAGCAATACTTCAGTGCTGTGAGAAAAGAATGATCATTTCAGCAAATGGTGCTGCGTCAACTGAATACCCACATGCGGGAAAAATAAGCTTTCCTCTCACTCGATTGAAAAAGCAAGGGTAAAAGGTAAAACGATAAAGTTTCTGGAAGACAACCTGAGAGAATACCTTCCTGTCCCTAAGGTGAGCAAGTACTTCTTGAAAGGACAGTTGTAGGGAGTGAGGCGGAGGGGTGGAGATGGAGACAACTCTACTTGACCAACAATAAAAATAAATAAATAAATAAAAAAGAAAGGACAGTTGTAAAGGGAAAAAGTACTAGTTGTAAAGGGAAACAAATGGATAGACTGAGCTTTCTTAGAGTTAAGGACTTCTGTTGTTTAAGAGACACCAATAAGGGAGTGAAAAGGCAAGCCACAGAATGGGAGAAGACGTATGTAATAAATATATCCAAGAAAGAACTTGAACACCAAAAATACAAAGAATTCACATAAATCAATAAGAAAAGAAGCCAACAGCACAATAGAAAATGGGTAAGGTATTGGATGGACACTTCACCAAACAAGTTAAACAAATAGCCAATGAACATATGAAAACGTGCTCAACTCATTAGTCTTCAAGGTAAAGCAAAGTAACCCCCCAATGTGCTGTGCTGCTACACAAGTACCAGAATTGCTATAATTAAAAAGACATCAAATACCAAATGCTGGGGGACAATGTGGAGCACATGAAATTCTCATACTTCACTGGCAGGAATATAAATTGGTGTAACCATTTGGAAAAGTTGTTTGGTTTTCTTCTAATCTAGCAATTCCACTCCTAAATATACACTCACTATGAATGCTTACATTTGTTCACCAAATTTCAATGTATGAGATAGTTAATAGAAGCACTACTGGCAATAAAAATGGATATGTTCAATTATAGAATAAATATTACTGTGAATTCACAGGAAAAAACCAATAAACCAATATAAACCAATGAGGATGAGTGAACCATTGCTACACACAACAGAATAAATGATTCATACAAATGATGTTGGGCAAAAGCAGCAATAAAAACACATACTATATGAATCCATTCACTGAAAGTTTAAAAATAGGTAGACAATGTTTGGTGTTCAAAGTCAATAGTGCTTATTCGTAAAGGGTGAGAGGGTGGAAGGCATAGTTATAGCAAGAAACCAAGAGAGGGGCTTCCAGGGTGCCAGTAATGTTTCTTCATCTGTTCTCACGCATGTGTTCATATTGCAAAAATCCCAGAAGCTATATTTATCATTTGTCCACTCTTCTGCATGTTTTTTAAATGTCAATTTAAAAGTTTGGGGAAAAAAAGATGCAAGAGCCAATTTAAAGGTGCCTTCACTGATCTAAGATGAGTCAATAGGTGCATCAGAAAGAAAATGTTCAGCAACGTATAAAACAGATCAAATATATTAAAATTCAATAATTTACAATAAAACTAAGGAAAACATCATCAGCACTCTTGGGGGAGGGCAACTGCACCAACTCATTATTCCCAAAACTGATAAAATAAAGAGAAATAATCAAGTATAACTTGCCTTTCCTGTATGAATCATGTAGCAGGGTAATCAGGTAGTTAATGAGAGAACATTCTTCTTAGTTGAACATTCTGCATAATAAATGCCAAAGGAATAATAGAATTCAAAATCACCACATCATTGCCCATAATGAAATAATGGTCTGTGTCCGCTGATGCAGTAAGAAGCACACAGCATCACCCAAATGAACCCACAACGAATCAGGCCTCTGGTCTAAATGCCAGTTTATAGGAAATATGATTTTTAAAAAAACATACTAAATGAATCCCAAGAATGTAATCAGCCACATTCAGAATGTAGAACATCTACAGTGCAAATGACCTAATTTCTTCCAAAAATAAGTATCTTGTGAGAAAGGGTAAGGGGGTGGGGCTGACTATCATAGGTGGAAACATAAGGAAGATAAATGATGAAATCAATTTGTGACCTTATTTGAATCTTGATTCAAACAAGCAAACTATTAAAAGACACTTTTAGATAATTCAGAAATTTTTTAATGGAATGGATATTAGATATTCATTAATGCTAATTTGTTATAGTTATGTTTTTAAATATCATTATCAGTAAGAGATATTATTGAACTATTTATGGATGAGATAACATGATGTCTGGCATTTGCTTCAAAATTCTCAAGCAAAAAAAAAATAGAGGTAGTGATTTATGAAACAATATTGGCCATTGACAATCGTTGGTATTCTCTAATGTATACACAGTGGTTCTCTTTTGAGTCCGTTCAAAATTTCATACATAAGACTTACCCCATCTCTAGCTTTCACCAAGAGATCATAGGTGGCTGGATCCCTTTCCCTGTCGATATCCTCAGAAACACAGATTCGCCCATCATGTGGATCAATCTGGAAGGCTCGAGGTGCTTCATAGCTTTGGAACCCATCATAAAGAGAATACTCAACCAAGCCGTAGAGTCCTGCATCTGCATCGGAGGCCTTTACCTAGGAGACAGGAGGTTGACCCATGAGGAAAGAGGAACACTAGCATCCTTCTTCAGTCGGTCATGAATTACCATCATGATTTGTACAACCAAGTAACTAACCCTGACAGCTTTTCACAGAGAGTAGGCTTTGTCTTTATCTCTGTCTCCTCTCACCTTCTGTGACAATTTTCCCTCACTCTGTGAGTTCTTCTTTTCATTCAGTCTCCTTTACCCGTTCCTGGACTTTCACAGGAAATCAAAGTTTGAGTTCCTGGGGGCTCAGCCCTTGGTCCTTTTGCTTCCATATTCCTCTCACTGTATTTGAGTGATCTCATCCAATCTCAAGGGTTTAAAAACATCCACAGGCTAACAACTTGACAATGTATCTGTGTCCTTTCATACCAAAGTCCTTTAAGTGATGTGTTCAAAACCCACTCCCACCTTCTCAGAACAGCAAGGGAAGGGCAGAGAAACTAAGGTCATGGGTGGCACAATTACTAGTAATCAAATCCCAGTGACAGAACTCACCTGAGAATATGAGGTTTGAGTTTCCCAAGCCAGGTTCCTTGCAGGAGTAAAGGCCCCATCAGGGCCCCACAGAGCCTGCAGATGGAGTCCTGCACAGAGCCCTCACAGACCAGGGGATGCACAGGGATGAGATCCAGACCATCCTCTGCTCACTGAAACACACACACTGACGTGGACCAATAACTCACTGACCAGAAGAAAGGGCACATTTCTTTTTGCCCATAAATACCTTTTATGTTAGCAGTGGGCATGTGCCTGCTGGAAAAGATGAAGGAACTGGAATTGTGAAAGGCATTTAAACTTATTTATACTAACTGTAGGAGTATTTAGTGAGAAATACAATAGGCTACATAGAACTTAAAATATTTTTGAGCTCAAGGGCTCAGTATAATCCTTTTGATTTGCAATCCAATTAACAGCAAACATCTA
>VMDR010037142.1:0-10310 GCA_007922815.1 Macrotus californicus | reverse complement strand
AGTGTAGCTTCCAGAGACAGTCTATTTTCCTTCAGTAATTCCTTCTCTTCCTCCATGCCCTCTCCATTAGCCACTGGATTACATATAGTTAGGTTTGTCCTTTTTCAAAGATGGTAAAATCAGACTATTTTCATCTATTGAGACTTAATTTGTCAATATGTAGTGTGTTCTGCCTTTGTGGGATTTTCACACTCTTCATAAGTATGTACACATAGATTTTTTACCTATCTCGATATATTAGCTGGGATGCAAATAGAGGTCCATAGCTCCTAATCAAATTCCCATTTTCCTTGCAATGCTGCCTCACTGACCTAAGTAATGTCATTTCCTGAACCAAGTGCTGGTTGCTGATACTCTTAATCAGTGTAGGCTATAAAAGTTATAACTCTCATTAAGCATTCCTTCAGAAATCTCTCTCCATTGAAAGCTTCACCTATACTGTTGCTGACTTGCTGAGTTGCAACGGGTAAGTCTGGCATCTCACTCCCTCACACACAAACAGGCTACTTAAAACCTAATTGTTTTCTGGAAATTGTTATCTGTGAAGTCTTATGTGAATTAATGTGAGGAACCAAGCTCTAGTGCCCTGACAATAAGGGAAGATCAAAGTAAAAAGGACAGCTACTCACACCTCGTATCTTTAAACAATGTCTCGAAGACATGAAGAATTTTCCAGTTTCCCAGACAACCTCAGATTATTGCTTTAACTTTAACAATGTGCATTTAACATTTTTTGCATAATCTATACAATTCATCATCCTTTTGGACCACGGTAAGAGTAGCAGCTGCAGCAACTCAGCCTGGGGGAGAAATATTTGTAAGCAGCTTTGAAGAAAGTTTATGTATGATGAAGCAAAAAAATACAGTGATTTCAAACATAGATGGTTATGCTTCCATCAAAATATTTTCCCTGGCATTGGACTGTTTGTGTATTTAACAACGTAAACACATATTAATAAAAATGAGCAGCGTGTGTAATACTCAGTGAGTCTCAAGTATCTATGAGACCAGTTTAATTAAAAACAAGAGTTGTTATACCTTGTTTTCTTAATGAGACTTGGGCCACCTAATTATCAGCAGGGTACATTTAACACTGGGATTCTAGCTACAAGATTGCTGGTTTTTATGAGGCAGGGATAGCAAGCACTTATTATTTGAAACATTCTCAGGTGCTGAGTTCCTTCAATAGTAAACATCATGTAATAGTTACTCTACGTGATAAACTATAGAGATGCCTCCATGACAGGCACCCAGCTAAGTAAGCCTTGGTAAAGACCAGCAAAGTGGCTCTGCAGAGAAGGAAGCCCTACTCTATTTTTTAAAGTTCACACACACACAATGCATTGAGATTTATCTAAATAACACTTTATTGTTTTGATTTAACTACGGAAAATAATGTTACATTAAAAGTGGGAAAATTCTCGGACCCATGACCCATCCTAATCAAGAGCAGATCTCGTTATGATTAAGTATATAGGTTCTTGTCAAAGATAATAGGAGGAAGTATCTACTTTTTTAGGCCACAAACATTTTCACTTATTTGGTCTTATTCCCCATATGCACTGATTCTTATTTTCTTCTCATTTGAAGACACTGATCAAAAGAATTTTCCAAGAGGTCTTTCTGTGTTAAATATCTGAGCCCTGTGCGATGCCATTGTGTCCTTGTTGCACACTCCCTCACTTTAATGTGACAGCTCCCCTCTTCACTGCTGAGAAGTTTGTTATGCAGTCAGTTATTATTTTGTGAGTCACCTCTTCTTTCCCTCTAGAAGCTTTTATACTTTTCTTTTTGTTTTCATTGTTCTTAAATTTCACAATAATTTACCTATGTGTAGTTTTTCCTGTTATTTAAATTTAATTGTTGTGGTAGATTGCTTGTAAAGATGACCCCAGCAGTCTCTCCTTCCATGTTTGTCTGCTACTTAGCAATGTGACTTTAATGCTTCTCCCCCCAGGAGAAAGCCCATTTCTCCATCTCTACATGTAGGCTTGGCTATATGACTTATTTCATTAATAGAATATTAGCCAATACAATGTAAGCAAAGAGTTGAGCACACTTGCATTTTGGGTCTTGCCCTCTTTTGCAACTCTTGGAATTCTGAGACCATCATGTGAAAATGTGAATGAGGCTGAGACAGCCCTACTAGGAGACCACATGGAAGACAACTGAGGGGTCCTGATTTACAACCTGACACCTGTCAACTATGTGAGGGAAGGCATCCTGGATAACTAGTTCCAACCAATCCACAGTCTACTCTAGACCCATGATGGAGCCCAGGAGAAATCAGCAGTAAAACTCTCGTGATGTCCAAACTCAAACTGCCAGCTCTCAGAATTATAAGCTAATAAATGATGTTTTTGTTTTAAGTCACTAAGTTTTGGGGGTGGTGTGTTTAAAAAAAATCACAGAACTTTGATATGAAATCTGACTCCAAAGCTTTCTCTCAATATATCATTTTGTTTTATGAAAACTTGAACTTTGTGACTAGTAACTTCACTGTTTTATACCTCAATTTCCTTATCTTTAAAAATGATCCCATTTCTATCTACTTGCATAGGAATAAATATGGGAAAAGTTTTAGGTCAGTACCAATGGTAAAAATAATGTTGAACTAAATTATGATAATTTCTACTGTTCTTTTACCACATGAAATCCTGACATCTTTTTCTTTTTCTTTCTAAATCTCATTTACCTCTTCAGTCAGTCAATTCATTTAAGGAAAAGTACAACTCTGAAAAAAAAAAAATGTATCCCTATTTTTTTAGTGTGCCATACTGTAGATTTGCTCCTTTTAATTTTTCCCATACTTTGTGTCCTTAGAGATGAAAAATACTGTAATTTCAATAAAATATGTAATTGTCATTATTTTCAGAACACTTCGTGCTTTGCCAAAACAGAATTAACCAGGTTTCTCCTAAACATTATCCAAATGTCTCCAGCTGTGTCTCCTAGAACCAGACCAGACAATGGCTAGACAATGGTCACATCAAAGTGACATCTTATATACAAAGAGGACGCACTCCTCCAGCCGCCTGTATCAGAGGGTCTGTGAAGATGAGGTCATCCCAGCAAACACTGTTTGTCTTGCTTTTTTCTTTATTTTCTTAACCAGGATTGTGTTTGTCTATGAAATGGCTTGGCAAGACCTATTATCCCGGAGGCTTTCCTAAACTAATAGTCCCACTGTCGGCCGAGGAAGAAAAGCAATTACATTTGAACATAGAATATTCTCTGTTGTATAATCAAATTATTTTTTCTCTTTAAGATCTCTAAAATTTTATTTTTCTCCCCAGTCAGTATGACACTATCAGTGAAAAAATCTCTAAAATTGGTTATTTGTGAGCAAAACTAAAGTATTGTTTGGGGTTGAATGGGTTCCTTAATCTCTGCAAAGTTCTTACAGGACTTCAAACTTACTTGTTTTCCTTTCTTGCTTGTTGAAAAGTCAGTGATTCCTTTAGGGAACACCCTGGAAATGAGAATCAACAGTGGGCTTGTTTTCTGAAGTATTACCTGCTAGGATCTGCCGAACATGCTTGTTCTCCAGACAAGCACATTTAGAATTTTCACTTCTAAAAAAACAAACTGGACTGAAATTAGGGAAAAAAATGTTCTCATCCCATTCTGTCCTTTTTTCCTCATCCCACTCTCCCCACAGACTGACTAGGCTCCATGCCTAAGAAAACAGTAACACATTCGCAAGTTGTGAAGGGTAAAGAAAATTACTACTCAAAATGTAATTCTTCTGCCAACCACAATCCACTACTTGAACAACCACCTACTGATTCATCTAACTTTACTCTCATATTTATAAGAATGTTTTATAAAAGACTAAATGCTCTTGAGCACATTCTTCATAAAATACTCCTTGCAATGGGCAGGTGAACCACAGCCTTTCACCTACATGGCTTTGTACATATTACTCTTTTTATCTGGAATATCCATATTCACCTGGTTAACTTCTATTGGGCCTTAAACTCTCAAGTCAGGTGCATCTTTCCCAGAAAAGTTTCCTTGCTTACCCTTCATTCTGACCATTCCTATTAGATGCCTCCTAGTTGCTGCCATATTGCTGCTACACTAATACCTATTATGTTACATTTTAATTGCTAGTTCATCAGTCTTCTATAAGAGATTGCAAGTGCCTCTAGGATAAGTGCCACTGTTGGCTATATAACCAACACCTAACACAGTGTCTAACACATTTTATGATAAATAAGTTTTGCTGCATGAGCAAAATCAATACAAGGAGTATTCATTCCAGATGAAGTATCCGTATCTGCTTGACTCTCCATCATCCATTCTCTACCACGCACACCTTGGCAACGTTCCTCAGGTCACCAGAGAATCATCCCTCCTACATTTTCATTCTTGTGGAGTTTGGAAAACTGATCCATGACACCTTCAAAATAAGGGTGTAAAGCAATCTGTATACCCTACCCATTAGCCAAAAAAGTGCTTCAGGGATGTGCATGTGACCTAATCAGAACTAGTGAGAGTTTATAGCAAATTCAGGATAAGGGGAGGTCCTTTTCTTTTGCAGAATGTATTGCAAGAGATCATGTTGTTTTGATGCACATGATAAAGGAAAGATGACTGAAACCTCAAGAGCTTCTTGTGGCCATCTTGTGATGAAAACAGGGGAACATTCCAGAGGATGAAAAGTAGAAGGAGAAAGCAGAGTCAAGAAATGGAAAGAGGGCTCTGGCCAGGTAGCTCAGTTGGTTAGAGCAGCATCCCCGTACTTCAAGGTCATGGGTTCAGTCCCAGATCAGGGCACATACAATAAGCAACCAATGAATACATAAATAAGTGGAACACCAAATTGATGTTTCTCTCTCTCTCCCCCTTCCTCTTTCTCTAAAATAAGTAAATACATACATACATACATACTAAATCAATCAACCAATCAATCAAATTGTAAAAAAGGAATGGGAAGGGAAACCATACCCTACTCATATTATTTGCACCTGAAGGGAAGATGCCTCAAAAGTTAGAGAGCTATTTAGTTAGGAGAGTCAATATTATTTTTAATGTAGTTTGAATTAAGTTTTCTGTCCCTGCAACACACAGCTGGGTTTTTTTTCACTTAAGTGGCTCAACTTTCTCCATCCAAATCTTCCATTTGGATAGAAAACTTCATCACCTGCTTCGAGCTTTTCACAGTGACATAGAAGTAGCATAGTGTATGCAGCATGGGTTTTGGATTCAAATAAACACAATTTTTTGTTAAAGTTTCACCTTTTATTATCTATGGACATTTGGCAAGTCATTTTACCATTCTGGGCCTCATTTTCTTAACTGTGTCTATCTTGAAAGTTGCTGGAGGATTTAATAAGATAAATACATTTAAAATATCTAACTTTATGGTTATGATCTAGAAGTTTATAAAATAATCTAAATGTTTGTTTCTCCCCTTTTAATTATCTTCATTAGCTTATCTTACCTCAGGGGACAATACAGTTCACATTCTGATATCTTAAACTTCTCAACCATCAACACCCTCTTCATCCTGTATCTACTGGCTACTACACTGAAAAACCATAATCTCATCATCATTTGTTTGTGTTTTGTTTTTTTAATTATATTTTATTGATTATGCTATTACAGCTGTCCTGATTTTTCCCCTTCCCCCCCCCTCAGGTTGGCACCCCTCACTCCCCCAGGCAATGGCCCCACTATTGTTCATGTCCATGTGTCATGAGTATAAGTTCATTGGCTACGCCATTTCCTATAGTGTACTTTCTATACCCCCATGTGATAGGCTATTCTGTAACTACCTATATGTACTTCTTAATCCCCTCACCTCTTTACCCATTCCCCCACACTGCCCTCTCATCTGGCAACCATCAAAATGTTCTCCATGCCCATGATTCTGTCTCTGTTCTTCTTGTTCGCTTAGTTTCTTTTTCAGATTGAATTGTCAACAGATATGTATTTTTGCCACTTTATTGTTCATAATTTTTATCTTATTTTTCTTAAATTTTAAGTCCCTTTAACATTTCATATAATAATGGTTTGGTGATGATGAACTCCTTTAGTTTTTCCTGTCTGGGAAGCTCTTTATTTGCCCTTCAATTTTAAATGATAGCTTTGCTGGGTACAGCAATCTTGGCTGTAGGTCTCTGCTTTTCACGACTTTGAATATTTTGCCAATCTCTTCTAGCCTGCAAAGTTTCTTTTGAGAAATCAGCTGATGTTCTTATGGAAATTCCCCTGTAGGTAACTAACTTCTTTTCTCTTGCTGCTTTTGAGATTCTCTGTATCTTTAACCTTCAGCATTTTAATTATGATGTGTCTTGCAGTGAGCCTCTTTGCATCCATTTTGTTTGGGACTCTGTGCTTCCTGGACTTGCATGTCTATTTCCTTCACCAAATTAGGGAAGTTTTCTTTCATTATTTTTTCAAATAGATTCCCAATTTCTTGCTCTTTCTCTTCTCCTTCTGGCACCCCTATGATGTGAATGTTAGACCTCTTGAAGTTGTCCCTGAGGCTACTTAGACTATCCTCATTTATTTTGGATTTTTTTTTGTTGTTCTGATTCATTGTTCTTTCTTCCTTATGTTCCAAATTATTGATTTGACTTTTGGCTTCATCCACTCTACTGTATTTTACCTGTAAATTGTTCTGTATTTCAATTAGTGTATTTTTTGTTTCTGACTGGATCTTTTTTATGCTGCTGAGGTCCTCACTAATCTCCTTGAGTATCCTTATAAGCAGAGTTTTGAACTCTGCATCTGATAGATTGCTTATCTCCACTTTGTTTAGCTCTTTTTCTGGAGTTTTGATCTGTTCTTTCATTTGGGTCATGGTTCTTTGCCTTTTATTCTAGAAGCCTTCCTGTGTTTGTTTCTATGCATTAGGCAGGGCTGCTTTGACTCTGTGTCATGGTAGTGTGGCCTAATGTAATAGGTATCTTATATGGCCCAGTGGTACAGCCTCTATCACCAAAGCTGGGTACTCAATGTGAGCCTTTTGTGTGGGCTGAGTACACCCTCCTCTTTTAGTTGAGCCTTGGTTGCTGTGGGGAGATCAATGGGAGAGATTTACCCAGGCCAGTCAGCTACAAGGACTGGCTGTGACCACTGACCACCAGACTTTGCCCTCAGAGGAGGATCAGCTGTGCAGGGGCAGTGTGGTGGTGCTCTGATGTGGTCTATAGGTGTTTACCAGGTGTACTGGCCCTGGGGATTCCCAGGTGGTACAGACCAAGTTCAGCCCCCACTTGTATCTTGCCCGGGGCCACTCTGAGATGGCTATTACTTGTGCTGGGCTCAGAGAGTCCCAGGCGAAACCAAGCTATGACTCTATGCTGGCTAGTGCCAGGCCTGAGGTCCAATGAGACTAGCTGTTGCTTGTTTGAGAGGATTTAGGAAGTTGTGCAGCATGAGCCAAGGCAAGCCATTCATATGGAAAAGCAGCTTGGGTAGGCCTATAAGTTGGGTTTGGCAGAGTCTCTGGGGATATCCAAGGCAGGCCAAACAGTGTTAGCCAGTTTGATGGAGTCTCAGATATGGCACCAGCTTGCTGGCTCTGTAGCTCTGGGAGTGCGGAGAGGTAGTGAGGTAGCGAGTTGAGGAAAGGGACAATGGCCTCTGCTTGCCTTGATGGCAGACACTTCAGTTTCTCCCAGTATGCCACTGGTGCCTTTCAAGCTGCTACCCTAGTTCTGGAACTAAGAGGGAGTAAATATGAACAGGCGAGTCTGTGTGTGGCTCTTTAAGAAGAACTGCTTAGGGTTCCAGAAGTTTCTTCTACCAACTTAATCCCTGCTGTTTTTTGTACCCAGAAGTTGTGGGGACTTATCTTCCTGGCACTGGAACCCTGGGCGGGGGGGCCTGGTGTGGGGCTGGGACTCCCTGCTCCAGAGATATCTCTCCTGAATTTTTACCCACCACACATGGGTGTGGGACCAGCCTGTTCCATGACTGCACCCCTTCCACCAGCCTGGATGGATATGGTTTCTGTAACTATGTTGTTGCTAGACTTCCATTCAGCTTGATTTCTGATGGTTCTGAGTGATGGTTGATATATATTTTAGTTGTAATTTTGATGGGGGTGTGTGAAGGGGTGAGCCATGTCTACCAACGCCACCATCTTGACCAGAAGTCTCACCATCATTTGAAACAGCTCCATCTAATAATGTCTTCCTTTCTCTTATTCCAGCATCTCTGCCTCTCCACCACTCACATCCTATCCTTATAAATGCCAGGCCATCAACCTTCCCAACTCCAAGTCCACATTCCATATTTATTCTTTTGATCACATCTCTGTTTAGTTTCACTTGTACTTACTGAATAACCACTATATGCCATCTCTAAAGAGACACAGCTAAATAAGACATGTGTGCCTGCCCTCAGAATCCCTACAATCTAGAAATAGAGATATGATAGATTCTAAATGAGATATACTCAATAGACAGAAAGTAAATTCTCAGAGAGAGAGGGAGGAAGGGAGGGAGGGTGGAAAGACAGGGAGAGAGAGAAATGGATGCATGGGGTGATACAGGCCCACCCTGAAAGAGAAACTAGTGTGGAAATAGAAACTTAGGGGGCAATTTTGATAATGTAGGGGAGAAATAATGGTAGTTAACTAAAGGTTATGCCAATGGAGGTGAGAAATTGATTACAAGCATAATTTGAAACTTGGGCCAGTATATTTTTCTGGTGTACTACATGAGGAGTGTGAAAGAAGAGAGGAGTCAGAGACACTGTACAGCTTTTGGGGAAGGGAAATTTCAAGAACATAACTGTCATTAAGTGTGGTGGGTAAGACAATGGAACAGGAGCTCAGCGGAACTAAAAAATGCAGTAAATACATACACATGCATACACACACCCATGTGTATAGATATAGATTATAGATACAGAAGTACACATAAAAACATACATACATACACACATACCTAGAGTTTATGGAAAGATCTGTGTAGAGGTATACATTTGGGAACTGTATGCCTATGGATGGTATTTAAAGCTTTTGTGACTGGATAAGGTTATCAAGGGAGCAAGTGGAGACAGAAAACAAAAGTGATTTCAAAACTGAGACCTGGACTCCAATGTGAAAAGACTGCAGATATAAATACTTATTAGACAAATGACTAAAATTACATGCACCAAAATTATAACAATAATTAACAGGGGAAGTTCTATGTTTTTCTCTTCATTTGCTAAATTTTTTGATAGTGAAAAAGTATTCTTATATAACAAAGGCTATTAAAATAAAAATTTGCTACTCATACATAAGTTCTATGGGGAAGATGACAAATAGTTGATTACTGAATCTTAGGTTTTATATCTTTCAAGACCTTTTAAGTCATTCCAGATCCTAAGTCGTTTTGGAGGCAGATGGTTCCCAGACACTCCAGTAATTTTATCATCACCAGACTCCTGCACTAGCCTCTGCCTCAGCCCAGTTTCCAGGATCCGTTTGGAAATGCTTGTGGTATTATCTAAATAGATCCAGCCCCAAATTCCGCGGGGCGGTCTTCTCATCCTGATAGGATATTTGGAATTATTCTCATCATGCCCTGTTAGATAACTGTGGGGGAGCTTCGCCTGCAGAGCCCCCCATCTGCTGCAGATGAGAATAAGTCTACCAAGACATGATCTGCTTGGGGAGGAAAAGTGGCTGATCTCTCAAAAAAGAAGGGCCAAGACTCTTTTCCTCAATAGGCTTGTATTGGCTTTAATTTGCTATAGGAATACAGGGTGTATACGTAAAGCTCATCAATCACTGTCAGGCAGTAATGATCAAACATTAGACAACATACAAAGAACTATGAGGGCTTACTCTGAGTCAGGGTCAGATAGTTAACGTGCCATAAAACTTTAGGAAACAAACTCTTTCTATGCTTGGATCCTTATCATTTAAATTGAGAGTATAAACAAAGCAGGTTTCACAGGACTTTATGCATTCTTCCTTAGGCCTGATCGCCCCAGGGGATCACCCTTTCCAGCACAGGGCCGCACCCACCTCAGGCATTATTTCAGGCTTAAGTCAGGCAGGAGAAGTAAGGCAGCCAAGAGATTAGGAGACTTCTTATAGACAGAATGAGGATTCAGGCTATGTCAAAGTCAAGGGGCGAGGGTCCATCACTCCCTTTTCTATAGCCCCCTAAGTCCTTCCCTGAGGTGAAGTCCTTCCCTGAGGCCAAGCAGGGTGAAGTAAAAGGGGGCAGAGGCAGTGCCCTTGTCAGGGAGATAAGCTTTGTCTCCTTAGTGGCTTATGGTCCCAAGGTCTCTTTACTCAGCCTTAGCCATGGGGGGTTACAGCTTCTGAAACCAGGCAGGGCAGTTCCCAACAG
>VMDR010037141.1:0-10310 GCA_007922815.1 Macrotus californicus | reverse complement strand
AACTGCACTAGTTTTCAGCAGCAGTGGTGGCAGCTTCCTGATCCTGGAATCCTGCTGCAAGAGAACCCACTCTATCTGAAAATATGCTTGAACATACAATAACCAAAACTTCCCTTTCTTCCACCATCTAAATATCCTGTGATTGCATCTAATTGGTAAAATGTAACACAAATCAAGATCCCTAACTGCAAAGGAGCTAGAAAAATATAATTTGAAGATTTCTAGCTTTGGCAGCAGAGGAAGGTACACTATAAGAAGAGTTATAGTGAATATCAACTTTCCAATATCCACTGCATCAGGCTAAATTAGTCATCAATAAGTCATTAAAAATCAGGTTGGCTTTTACAAAACACAATGTTAGTGAACAAGGGAGATTTCCTGATAGAATTTCAAAAGAAGAAGGTAGTAACCCAAAAATTATGCTGAGCTCATTTTCTTTCTTTTATGCAAGACATTCAAGGATTTAGAAAAAAATTCTAAAATATTACTTAAAGATGAATTTTGGTCAAACAAAAGATAAATCAAATAAAAATCTCAAGAAAGGAAAAGTTTGGTCATAAAAGGATTTATGGATTTTTTATAGATTATCTGTTAATAGAAATCCAATCCCAGGATCCAGTCATATCATATATTGTCAGGTGAATTCTGTAGCCCAGGGTGGAATTTGGACCTGTATGTTTCCTTCAACTATTTCGGTTCTGCTTCTACTTATTTGATAATAGTAGGTAAAGTTTTTTATTATCTCTGTTATTCCCATAATGTAGATGGGGAACACTCAAAGCCACTGGCTGTCATTCTCTGCTTGCCCCTTGTTAACAATGTCTAAACTATTAAAAACATTGGTCAGTTGGATACAGTGCTTTTGCTTCTATCCACAAAAGCAAAAAAAAAGATGTCATTTTTAATGCCAAGGAATTTCAATCATGTTTTCCTGGATCTCTAAACCTCTTATTGAAAGACCTGGGCCTTTGTGGGCTAAGTTGAAAAAGATTAATAAACCAGCCATGGTAGATATTATCTGTCATCAAGTCTCTCTCTTCATAATTTCTTCTATCTTGTATCTGAATATTTGCCTAAAAATCAGTGCCTGCAATATCATCAGCAGCATTCACAGCAAAATGACACAAAAATACAGTAGTATCTTTATGAGGGTTTTAGGTATGGGTGATTATTTTTTTTCAATATTCACCAAGTTGTATATGATCAGATTATTTTTATGGTAATTAGTTTAATTTTTATTTTATGTTTTAATATTTATTTTATTTTTTAAGATTTCATTTATTTATTTTTAGAGAGGGAAATGTAGGGAAAGAGAGAGGGAGAGAAATATCAATGTGTGGTTGCCTCTCACACATGCCCCACTGGGGACCTGCCCGCAACCCAAGCATGCGCCCTAGGCTGGGAATTGAACCGGTGACCCTTTGATTCACAGGCTGGGATTCAATCCACTGAGTCACATCAGCCAGGACAATTAACTGAATTTTTAAAAGCATCATACTAGGGTGCCAATGTTGTTCTTTCTATCACTCTATCTAAATCACTGCATGGTTATTCACATACTTTCACACAGTAAAGATGGTTATGAATATTGGAATAATATTGGGATAATAGACATGTGCTTTTCTGTATTTTTGTTTCAATAAACATGTGTTACCTTTTTAATCATAGCAATACCTTTTATCTCTTTTTCATTTTTATTTTTTTATTGTTGTTCAAGAACAGTTGTCTCCATTTTCCCCCCACCACTCTCTCCCGCCCTAAGGACTCCCACCTCCCACCCTCAACCCTACCCCCCTTTGGCTTTATTCATGGATCCTTTATACATGTTCCTTGATGATCCTTCCCCTTCTTTTGTACCCCCTCATTACTTCTCCTCCTCCCCTCCCCCTCCCCTCTGCTCACTGTCAACTTGTTCTTTATTTCAATGTCTCTGGTTAAATTTTGCTTGCTTGTTTGTTTTGCTGATTACGTTTCAATTTATAGGTGAGATCATATGGTATTTGTTTTTCACCACCTGGCTTATTTCACTTAGCAAACATATGGAATTTTCTCAAAAAACTAAAAAGGGAACTGTCTTTTTATCCGGCAGTTCCACTGCTGGGATTGTATCCTAAGAGCCCTGAAACAGCAATTCAAAAGAACCTATGCATCCCAGTGTTCATAGCAGCACAATTTACAATAGCCAAGTGCTGGAAAGAGCCTAAGCACCCATCAGTAAATGAGTGGATGCAAAAACGGTGGTACATTTACACAATGGAATACTGTGCAGCAGAAAAAAGAAGGAGCTCCTACCTGTTGTGGCAGCATGGATGGAACTGGAGAGCATTATGCTAAGTAATCATAGAAATATCTTTAAAAGCCCATTTTACTGTTTTATACCTGAGCTGTGATGAAAATCTGGGCTCAAAACAATACAGGGGGAACCCTAACATCAGAATTTTTTTTTATTGTTGAATTAGGTGGTGGACTTCTGATTTTTAGCTTCCCAGGGCTCACCCCTTGGCATTCAATATAAAAGTAACAGTAACATTTATGGAAAATAAAGTATGAAAATGATTTGTTTAAACAGTTCGCATTTCTTTTCTGTTTTGCTTGAGGTCAAAGGGCTTGGTGATTCTATTTCAACCTTTATATTCAGTCAGCTGTATTTTAATTTGAGTCTGAATGATACAGCTACAGTTCATGTAGAAAGTAGTGAATTCAGGACTTCAAATATTTGTCTTTGTTGCCAGAATTCTAATGGTAAATAAAAACCAAACAGATTCTCTGTGGATTTATTAAATGTAACTGGTACACACATACACTTAAATACATATACAGATGTTCCTCAACTTATGCTGAGCTTACATCTGATAAACCCATTGTAAAATAAAAGTGCACTTAACACACCCAACCTACTGAACATCATAGCTTAGCCTAGCCCACCTTATATGTGCTTAGAACACTTACATTAGCCTGCAGTGGGGCAACTATCTTGAGTTTCATCTCAAGAGTAATTGCCTTCCTCTTTTTATCACCAGAAATAGGAGGCACAGATGGGCATTTTATAGACATGATAGGATGTGAACACACAGAACACAATATCCAAAACATGCTAGCACAGCAGTACACTGTACAGCATGGGTTGTTGACTGTCATGATCGCATGTCTGACAGGGATCTGAGGCTCCCCGTCACTGCCCAGCATCAGAAGAGTGTTTCTCACTGCATATTGCTAGACCTGCAAAAGATCAAATTCAGAGTATGGTTTCTACTAAAGGCATTTTTCTTTTGCATCACTGTAACATTGAAAAATTATAAATCAAATCATCATAAGTAAGGTATAATCTGTATAAATAATCTTATGTATAATATTTTAAAAGTTATTACTAAAAGGAGCAGTAAAGTTCTTAGGTGAAATGTTTATATATTTACATATACATAACTTGTAAAAACTTCTGTAAAATCAAGTAATCATAAAATACCTTAATTTTTATAATATTTGTGTAAAGTTGGGTACCCTTTCATTTTCTTCTGTCACTTTTTCCCCAACAAAGATACACAAAGCTAAGACTGAACTTGATAAAAATATACAATGGGTGGATTTGCTTCAGCTCTCTCAAACTTCCCTATTAATTGCTCTTTATTATCTACTCAGTGTATTCTAGGGAGTCTCTTCTATATTTATTCTCTCAAAACCTGCTCTTTATTATCTGTAATGTTTGAAATTATCTGGTAACTTAATCCCTACTAAAGCATGGGTGACTTAAAAGAGCACATATAAAATGTCTGATGCACTTAAAATTTAAAATAGTTTATATAGCTTAATAAAAAGAACAGTATCGACAATAAAAGAGTTCTAAGTTTATAGTTTAATCTTTTCATTCATTAACTTTTTGACTTTGAGTAAGTCATTTAACCTCTCTGAGCTTTATTTCCCTCCTTCATCGAATGAAGATAAGACAACCTACCTGGCAGAGCTATTATGACAAAAACAATCCCTACGATTTTTAACAGAGCCTGTCATATAGTAGATACTTGATAAACATGTCTCCACTCACTGTTGAGTCACTGAACTCACAGGACTGTATTTCTAAGAATAACATTTTCCATGTTACTTGTAACCAGCAGAGAAGAATATTTTGTACTTTTTAATTTGGTGAGAATGATTGACTACAGGAATTGGCGGGTAGAGTAAATGACCTTTGGGAGAATCATCTACACTTTGTTTTATAACTCTATATTTATGGCCATTTATATGATCTAGCAACCTTGTCTATTTCCACAATCTTTTACATTTCATTCTTATTTATGTCCTAAAATTATTTCTCATGGAAGACAAAACTGTGGGATGTGAGGACAGTGTAAAAGCATTACCAAAGATTGTTTATGGATAGCTATCCAGTTTAGTTATTCCCATGCTTGGTAATCTCTACAGTGCATCATTTTGACCAGCGATGATGTTTGGTGCTGCAGAACACAGCTGATGAACACACTTCCTAAGCCTCCTTGTTGCTGAACTCAGCCAAAAAGTTGCACGATTCTAAACAGATGTTTCTGCTGTTTAGGCCAATGGAGTTTATAGAGTGCATGTTTATCTTTCAAAAGAGAATGTGGAGAGTTCATTCAGTTTTGAGATCCAATCTTTCCGGAGGTTGGGCTGCCTAGTGAAGCTGGAACAGAAACTGGATGAGCACATGAAGTCATTTGGTGGCTGTCAGAAAAGATAGCCCATTACTACTCAGTAGAAAAGAAATAGGACACATGGAAATTGGATTGACTAAAAATGGTTGAGATTTTAAAAACCTGAAACTGTACAATAGTTTTCATCTTAATACATTTAATGCTTCTTCAGTATAACTGATCTTTAGAAAAATGTACTACATTCCAACTTAGTAGATATAAAATAAGCACAAAGCATAAAAATTTCCTGCACATATTTCATACGATTAGAATAAAATTATCTACTCAAGGCAAAAAACATCAAGGAAATGAAAATTTCATATATCATTTATGTGAGTCATCTCTGATTTAAAGTGTTGGCCACAGGAAAAGAAGACTGTAATTGTCTAACTAAGCATTTGTTTTATAACAGTTTAGCAAAAGAGGCAGATATGAAAGTAGTCAATTATAATGCAGTGCTATGCCATATACATAAGCTCTACCTTGGAACGTTTGTCTTCTCTTGCCAAACATCAGATCACCTTCCTATTTTAGAGGGACACAAACATAAATGGGAGGGAGGGCCTTGTTTTTCATTATAAATGCTGAAAAGAGTAGAGAGTACTCTGAATCCTCTCAGTGAAGACTATAGATATATCACCCAAGTATGACTAAAAGCCAAGACTAGTATCATGGGTATGTGACCTGTGCTTAGAAAGATCCAGCATTTAATTTAATGTGCTACTGTTACTGTCTTGAAATTATTAGTAATTTTTGGATAAGAGACCCCTCATTTCCATTTTGCACTGGGCCTCACAAATTATACTGCTGGTTCTGCTAAGAGTACTTTCCACGTGAGAGAGTGAAACAAAGTCACATGGGGAGTAGGAAAGGGCCGATGGTACCTGAGGATAAGCTGAAGATTTGGGGTGTACTAATAAATGGCAAAATGTGATGGAGCCCTGTAGTACCAGAAGCATCTATGGATGATAATGGTAGGGGTCCAAAGAAAATTTTTTTCCTAAGAAAAACATTCCAAAGCAAGATTTTAATTGTACTTTGACTCCCTAGCAGCAACACATATTTTTACCCTATTGATTGTCTGGACTACTATAGTAGTCTGCTAGAGCTGCTATAACAAATACCCACAAACTGGTAGCTTAAACAGCAGAAATTATATCTTGGTCCTGAAAGTCTGAAATCAAGGCGTCATAGGGTTGGATCCTTCTGAAGGCTCTGCAGGAGAATTTGTTCCATGTGTATCTCCTTGGCCTCTGGCTACTGTCAAGAATCTGTGCAGTTCCTTGGGGGATGTATTACTTTATTCTCTTTCTGTCTTCACATGTATATCATGTTCTTCCCTGTGGATATACATCTCTGTGTCCAAACTTTATTATAAGGATACAAGTCACATGGGATTTAGGACACACCCTAACCAATTATGATCTCATTTTAAGTTGATTACATCTGCAAATACCTTATTTTAAAATAAGGTCACATTTACAGGCTCTGGGTGGACATAAATTTTTGTAAGGCACTATTCAACCCAGGACAGCTACTAATACCATTTTAACAAATTTTCTTTCTACTTAAGTTATTCAGATTCTCATTCTGTTGTTTTTAGTCATGAACCATGACAAGTATGGGCATTCTCTGCAGATTTGGGTTGGTCATGGAAAAAAATATTTTTAGACAAGTTACATATGAGCTGTGTCTTGAATAATAAGTATGAATGAACTAGAAAAGATGGAGTAAAGGAATGGCACTCCATGCTGACATAAAACACAGAAGCTGAAAGATAACAATAATTTCTCTAAATCTTCAAGTAATTAATATGCATAGAGGATTTGGGAAGCTGATGGTCAACATAAGGGATTTGGGAAACAAGGAACTAAAGAGACCTTAAGGGATCAGACAAGAAGAGAATATGCAGCTTTAAACTCGATCCAGACAATGAGAGCCATATGATGGTTTTTACATTAGAGTGCCATGAATATATTTGTGTTTTAGAAAGATCCCTCAGGCATCAGTAAATAAACTGGTGTGGAGGGTGATTGGAAGAGGGGAGATTAATAGAAAGAGAGATGTTTTCCAGGAAACAGTATGAATTAGAGTCTTGGCTGTGACAGTGGCAACATGGAAATTGATTATATCTAGAATGTCTGGGATTGATGAACACGTAGATGTGGGAAGTGAGAGAGAGGGAGAAAATAGGGATAACTTCAAGGATGGATGATGGTGTTCTTGTTCACTGAGATGAACCATTAACCTTTAATTAGCTATTAAGTATTTCTCTACCATTTGGAAAATTAACCTTTTCTCAAAGTTGGCCCTATTGACAGTTTGGGTCAGAAAATGATTTGCAGTGTGTGTAGAAGACATGTCCTATAAATTGTAGGATGTTTAGCAGCATCTGTGGATCTCTCCATCATTTGCCAGCAGTATTTCTCTACCTTGATTGTCTCTAGATACTGCAAATATCTCTGGGGGGAGGGGGAAGGGGTACAGTAGAGAGACATAAGTTCCCTTTTATACTTTTTAAGTTTGTCATGCCTGTGAGGCGTCTAATTGGAGACCTTTAATATGAGCTGGAGGTAGGAATCTGGAGCTCACTTGGAAGATATGGACTGCACATACAGATATGAGAATATTAAGTGTACACGTGATAACTGAGACTTGGGTAAAGGCAAGATTGCCCACAAAGAATATAAAGAGAATGAAAGCCCCAAAGCAGGCACCTAGAAGGCCTAACATTTGGAGCTAAGGTACATTGAAGATATTGAGCTTGTCAAAATGACCAGGAAGAGCAGCTGAGACTCTTCCTTCTCTCCTTCCTCTGTGTCAAGTGTGACAAGTATGTGTAACAAGTATGTAGTTATGCAACCCTTGTAATGATAATTATTAAACTGCAGAGAAAAAAATAGTAAATGAATGGCTTAGGGTCCCAAAGCCAGGATTTAAAACCTGTAGAGTTTGATAAATGGCTATAGACAAGGGATGGTGTCTTGCAAGTAACTTACAAGTTAAAAACAATTTTTGGTATCTTCATTTTGGAAAGGTATTTGAAGAAAAGTTGAGTCTATCTTTAAATTTTTGATATTGTATTCTCATTTCTGGAAAGACTCTGTGTAATGCTACCACAATTTAAAATCTTAAGAGCATTTAAGATTTTAATTGTTTTAAAATAAATTATTTTTAAAAATTGAGATCTTCTAGAAGAATGAACTACCAGATAACAAACCCAAACAAAAATATGCCTTAGACACTAAGACCACTAACTGGCTTCACAAAAAAATCAACCTTTAAGCAGTATTGTGAGTAAAAAGCCCCATTTCTCACTGACTGAATGAATATTTTATTGTTCTTTTAAAATCACAAAGTCATACATGAATATGTTATTGTTGTAAAAGATTCAAACCACAGAAATATTTAGAAAAAAATCATGAATGTTCCCCTTCTCCCATCCGCCACTCCTCCCACTTTCCCCTCCTTTCCCCAGATGTAACAATTCTCAACTGTTTCATGTTCTGCCGTCTAGTTTTTTGTTCTACACACTGGAGCACACACCAGTGAGTGTGAAACGTTGTTCTGCAACTTGCTTTTTTCCCCTTTCCATATCTCGGAGGTATGAAAGAACCTTGAGCACCACATGAATAGGAAAGTTTTTCTTTCAATAATGAGGGAGTGAGCTAATATAATTAAACCAATCCAGCACTTATCACGGAGAATGACAGAGCCTACACTACTGACAGTTCAGCTAGCTGACATCTTTGGAACCCGTCTGCAGGATAAGTTTTGTGGAAAGCATGTTGAATTTTAAAATCTCAATATTTAGATTTAATAACTACAGAGGCAAAATGCTATCCTTCATCTCATAGCAACAAGAGGCTACAGGAGTGATGGTATTGTGTTTTGCTAAAATTATCTCTTCATTGTAGATCAGACATGTTTACACATAGCATGATGGAATTGCCTGAACAGAAAATCCAGAAAGCAAGGAGAAATAATTATTTTCTTTGTAGAAAAAGATCCTTAGCCAATTTTTTTATTCTTGTTATTTTCTTCATGAGGGGAAGCCTGGGAATATTTCCTAATGAGGAATTAACTTAGCTGAGGATGAGACTGAGGCATTGACCTGCCAATTTCATTTGCTCTATAATTCCAATTTCAACCCTTCTGTGACAGAGATATGCAAAGAAGAGTATCTGCAGTGAAGCAACTCGTTAGTAATGCTATAGGATACCTTCTCCAAGGATGTTAAAATTAAGCCTGATATTTTTCACTACTGATTTTCTTCTCCAAGTGATTGCTGTCCTGACATTGCTCATCATCTTGATCTAAGTGTGGAGTTTTTTTTCATATCATCAGAGAAAATTGCTCTATTTATTCCACAGAGTGATTCTTTTCTCTATGAGAACAATAAAGTCTATTTTATTTCTCACTGTCATTTATCAGATAAATCTCCTCAATAAATTTGCTTGTTCTTTCTGAATAAATTCTCTCTCTGCTATCATTTTTATTTTATTGCTAGTGAAATCTTTCATCCGAACCCTATTACTCACCTCCCTGGACATTAAGTTCCTCCTTCTCAGTGAAATAAGTTGCTATCAGTTCCTCTTCCCAGAGTCAGTGCTAAATACATCTGCTATTTACGGGGAAAGGACTGACCTAGCTGGGGATTAAAAAGTCATGGGTTAGAGTCCAGTTCCACTCCCCCTTTCCAAACATGTGACTCTGGGGCAAACTACTTGCCAGCTTGAGTTCCTTCATCTGTAAAAATGAGGGAGAATGTTATCTGTACTACTTATATTTCTGTAGTTGTTTTGAGGATAAAAAAAGAAAGGCCTATGTACAAATCTTTGTAAACCATAACATATTATACAAATGCAAATTATTAAAGTGCCAGGCACAGCCTAGATACTCAGAGAACATCTTTTAAATGTTAATTGAATCAATAGCTCCCACTCATTGTTTACTTCTGCCATAGGCTTCACAGAGTAAGGGAGACAAGAGCTGGGATGAACTTCCTGGATTATAACTTTATTTCTGCCCCTTTCCCCAACTTCACCCATCTCAGAGATCAGTGAAAACATACAGATGGGCTTCCGATGACTATGTCTGAACTGGTGACTCTGCCTCTCTAGGCAATGCTGCTTGATCCATAGGGTAGGTCCCTAAGCTGAGCTAACTATGTTTCTCCTCTGGGAATTGGATCTTTGATAAGTGAGACAAACTGTCCAAGTTACTGAAGTAGAGTCAATTATTTGAATTGCTGTTGCGAGTACTCTTAGCTTTCCCTTGGTTCCTCTTCTTCCTATGTCCAGTTATTAAGTACTCCCTAGGATTATGTGAGATAAATAGATAAAAAATGAGTAACATCTATTTTATAGAGTTGTCTAGTGTGCTTACAAGAGTGGCTGAAACTCAATAAGCATTCTATAGGTATTAGTTATTATTATATTACTTTGAACAAAACATAGTATAGTGAGTATTTAGTAATACTCACTATAGATTTTTTAATGAATTGCTTTTCTCCAGTTTTATTGATATAATGGTATATACCATTGTATAAGTTTAAGGTGTACAAGTTGTTGATTTGATACACTTTTATATATCAAACTAAATACCATCATAGCATCGACTAACTAACCCCTCAATCACATCACACAG
>VMDR010037140.1:0-10311 GCA_007922815.1 Macrotus californicus | reverse complement strand
CTCTCCATCTATGAGCCTGTCCCCATTTTCCTTGTTAGTTCAGTTTGTTCATTAGATTCCACATATGAGTGAAATCATATGGTATTTTTCTTTCTCTGACTGGCTATTTTCACTTAGCACAATGTTCTCCAGGTCCATCCATACTGTTGCAAAGGGTAAAACTTTCTTCTTCTTTATGTCTGTATAGTGTTCCATTGTGTAACTGTCCCATAGTTGTTTTATCCACTCATCTACTGATGGACCCTTGGGCTGCTTCACTATCCTGGCAATGGTAAATAACACTGCAATGAACATGTGCTGGCAAGGATGTGGAGAAAGAGGAACCTTTTTGCACTCTTGGTGGGAATGCGAATTGGTGCGGCCACTGTGAAAGGCAGTAGGGAAATACCTCAAAAAATTAAAAATGGATCTGCCTTTTACACAGAGACTCCACTTCTGGGAATATATCTGAAGGAACTCAAAACATTAATTCAACACTTCTTTGTTTGAAAATTTTTATAATAAAATCTTGACAAAATGCAGCTTAACTCCCTACTTCTTGTTTAGAAAAAAATAAAACTAAACCATATGTATTGAAGGAGACTATAAAATATTTCTGGCAACAGTGAGCTGGACTTTTGCTTTAGGAGCACAGCTGTGGTATAGTACTTGAAATGTGGCCCATGGACCTCAGTCATCGGTATCCAAATGCAGAATCTCAGAATTCAAGACATTCTCAATCAAATTTGCATTTTAATAAATCTGCGGGTGATTCTTACGCACATTAAAATTTGAGAAGCACTAGAGTAATAAAAAGGTCAATGACCTAGCAGACCCCTAGTTCTACTTTTCATTCATTCATAAATTTTAAAAACTTATATACTGAGTTCTTTCATGTTCCTGGCACTGTTTTAAATGCTGAGGATGCAGCAATGATTAAGACAAATACTTACTTAAATGCTAGTGAAAGAGACAGTCAATAAACAAGAAAATAAAATATTAGAGAAAATGTATGTGCAATAAAACAAGTAAGGATATTAAGAAAAATTGGTTAGAAGCTGTTCTCATTAGGGAATTCAGCAGAGTCCTGAACAACAAGAAGAAGACAGAGGGAGCAGTGAGCCCTGCGGAGGAGCCAGGCTGGAAGCACCACCTCACCTGGCTGGCACAGAGTCTTCATCTCCAAAATAAAGATATCGAACCAAATCATCTCTGAAGTTTTTTAAGTCTCTGATGGCATGACTATTTTTAAGATGACTATTCATACGTGTTCTAGGAAGAATATAGAACTATATTTTTAATGGAAACAAGCACATGGCTACATTTTTAAGGCAGCACGTATTAAGATGGCCATATGTCCAGTGGTTCTAGTCAGCATTTGAGTTAGGTCGTCATTCATAGATGTATTCTTCCAGTATTTTCTTGCCTCCTCATACCTCAATCCTTACAACCAAGTCAAAGAGGTTGGATTGTTATTCATCACCAGCTAAGTGCTCAGGAAGCTCTTGTGCCTAGGACCCATTCCCATCATGATCCCTACATCTTCCATTTACTAGTTGATGCATTAAAACAGTGGGTTCCATCATCCAAGGATGCCAACATCCCAGGAGCTGAGACGGGAGATGAGGATCTGATATTTAGCAAATGGGCCGAGGAATACCTAACTCTAACTCCATCAAGCATCCCCTGAGTTGCCTGTGGAAACTATTCATACATGAAACAACAGCAAAATGGGAAAAAAGGAAACATGTTACACATCTCTCTTGGCAAGATTTGGTTGGAGCACATGGCTTAGGCCCAGTATTTCCAGGGAGTTTTACCTTCCTCTCAGTCTTAAACCCACACCTTGCCAGCATCAAGCTACTGAAAGAAAAAGGATGCGTACCCTGCCAACCTCATCCCCAGCCTTTCTTCCTGCTACATTTGTGATCCAGATACACTGAAACGAGTTTCATTCCTCAGACCCACTCCATTCTTTCTTATTGCTAAGCCTTACTATGCTGTTCCCTCTGCCTAGAACACTCTTTCCATCTGCAGATCTGTTCACCTGGTTAAATTCTGCTCATCTTTGGGTCTCTGAGTCCTCTCCTATAATCACCTTGTTCTTCTGTCACAGCCTTTATCACTTTGTATTGTGGCAACATATTTACTTATCTGCAGCCCCCTATGTTAAGAAACATGAGGAGTCAGGAACACCTTGTTCAGCTTTTTTAACCCAGAATTATATTCACAGCCTGTGTAGTACATAAAAGGTGCCTAATAATTATTTATTGATTGAAAAAATATAATTTCCACTTGCCCCTTATTAATTTTTTTAGCCTTGCTCAACCATCTGTGTAGATCTATGCTCTTCTCAACAAACTTTTCCAATCTTTCTGAACAAGGAAAGGTTTCAGAATTGAAAACTCCCCCCCCCCATAGTTTAATGTCCAAAAAAAATTCTTTTCAAGAGTTCTTAGGAAGGGAACCACAGTATTTTCAAAAATACAGAAGAATTTTCTTTAATCTAGGAAGCCATGACTCCTGTGACAGCTAAAATAAATATACTGCCTTAGTCATCACTATTCTCTTAAACCAGTTTGAGGAAACATGTTTTTGCTTTTTGTTTTAAACAGGAACAGATTGCTCAGGGTTTGGGGGAGCCAGACACGAATCACAAAGCCCTTCCTCTTTTATTTTATAAGTCCTTGTGCTCTGCCCAGCCCTGGGATATTTACTGAGCTGCCCATGAAACACCTTTCTTTCTCTCCAGGAGCCCTTGTGTGGTATTGAAGGGGGAAAGCACCCCTGAGCACTCCAGGGACCAGCCTCAGGAGGTTAGCCCAGGGGCGCAGGGCCATGAATTCGGCTCACCTCACTGAGGACTCCGAAAACTCTGAACCCAAGTGGCCTGAGTCTCAACTAGGAGAGGAAATTGGGGTTGAAAATTAACTCTCCAGCCACTGGACAGGCTTGGCAAGCTGGGGAATGATACTACTCACCAGATCAAAAGAAGAGCAAGCAGCTGGTACCTGCACCAAAACTCCTTTGGCGTGTTCCCTCTGGCTCTGGATCAACTTGTTCTTTTTTTAATTTTTGGAAGTAGATTCAGGAAAACCAACATTTACTGGATTCTTTTTATGTGCCAGGCACAGTGCTAAGTGCTTTACATGCATCATCTTATATAATCATCCACACAACCACGTGAGGTATTCATTTTTAATCCTCATTTTACAAAGAAACTGATACTCAGAGAAAGCAAGTAACTTAGGCACCTAATAAATAATGGAGCCTGCGCCCTGGCCAGTGGTTCAGTTGGTTAGAGCATCATCCTGTGCACCAAAACACTGCAGGTTAAGGGAGCGTACAGGAAACAAGAGATCAATGTTTCTCTCTCTCTCCCCACCCCCCTCCCTTTCTCTCTCTCTCTCCAACTAGTGAACAAGATAATCCTCAGGTAAGGATTAAAATAAATAAATATACAGAATAAATAGAATAAACAAAAGTGCCTCTGTTCAACCTCACATCTAATTAATTCAAATCCCAGTTGGTTTTTTTTTCCTCTACACCTGGGGACTTTTAACTGGAAATCATAGGAATGTGCCCAAAATCTTTTAGCTACAGCACAAAATATAAGGTTCTGCACAGCTTATAACATTGTAACAATAACTATTCTGTAGGTGACCAATAGTTGATCCTAGCCAGAATATTATCTCCAAATATACTGATATACTAAAAATTTTCTGAAAGAGCATTTTGACAAACGTTAGCTGTTTACCCAAATAATCCAGCTTTCCTCAACAATTCAGGATGATTTCAACATCCAGAAATTGTGTTCTCATCTTAAACAACAGCCCGAAGCACTTCAAATTTCCCTTAGCATGGTATATCTGTATTTTGTAACATCTGTCTAGGGATAGTGCAATGATTTGCGCATCTTCCCCACTACAGTCTTCGGTTCCTTTCTCTTAAAGGACAGGAAGGCAGAGAGAATGTAATTCATTTTTGTGTTGCTCAATCCAAGGCCTGGCACACATGGTTACCTATTGAATGTTTGTGGGATTAATCTAGCAGAGACCAGGGTTATAAAAGCAACTAGTTGTGATGCAATCTGATAAGAGCTGACATTAAAATAGGTTCAAGGTGAGGTATAAGCATGTAAAAACAATCAATTAATTCTAGTTAGAGGAAAGGCTGTTGGGGAAACTTGCACAATGAAATGAGTTCACCAGGTGGAGAAGGAATAGGAAGAAAGGCATTTCAAAGATAGAGAAGCTTGAACAAAGGCAAGAAGGAAGGAAAGTATAGCAAGAAGCTGAAAGAGAGAACCATGGATTTGTCTTCTTGAACTTTGGAAGAAAGCAAAGAAAAAGAAGCAAGAGCCAAAAGAGTTAAGAATTTTTTTTAATACTTTATTTATGTTTAGAGAGAGGGGAAGGGAAGGAGAAAGAGGGAACCATCAATGTGTGGTTGCCTCTTATGCGCCCTCCACTAGGGGCCCAATTTGGCTTGCAACCCAGGCATATGCCCTGACTGGGAATCGAACCCACGACCCTTTAGTTTGCAGGCTGGTGCTCAATCCACTGAGCCATACCAGCCAGGGCAGAGTTAAGAATTTGTGTCAGCAACATCAAACTTTTTATTTCTTGACATGTCACGCTTAACATATTGTTTAAGGTGTGGTTGTAGTCCAGAGGCTATAAAAAGTCTGCAATCTGCTTGCAAATAGGCCATTCCCTTAGATTTCTTACTCCTAATATGACTTGTAGGACTTCAGGGGGATGTGACATTGAGCAACCCACAAGACTAAGGATCATTAACATCAAGGAAACATTTTTGGAAAATAGAGATAATGTCTTTTTACTAGGAGTCAGAAATGAAATGCTTCCCATGGTATTTACACACCAACCTATCCCTGAACTGTTTCTTTCAGGAAGCCCCATCTTCTCTCTCCAGTGTGTTCTCTTGTGTATCTTAGTCAAAGCCTATCTTCTTTTTTTCCTCTTCTTTTCAGTTCCAAGGAAAAGAACCCCATGCACACCTGACAAATAGAACGAAGGTTTTATTGAAAGGATCTAGGATAGTGGAATCCAGTCCTTCCATCAGGGATGGGGGCCTATGAAATGCCAAAGGGAACATCTTTTCCCTCTGGGGCTATTTAATACCTCCTCTTTGCTTTCTTCTCCTTCTTTACTGTTTCCCTGCAAATAACAAAGATGGCCACACCACCCCTGCCAAGTACTTACCAACTCTGTTCAAATCCCTAAGAACCCAAATATAAAACAGCCAAATTTCAGTGAGCTCTTCACTCTTGATTCAATAAGCTATGAGCACATCAGATGGAAAATCATGGTTTCTGAGGCCATTCATGGGTGGAAGGGGATCCATTTTCAAAGGACATGCATATATTATAAAAGCCCCTTACCTTTCTCTATAATTTCTTTGGCCCTGCCAGAATTTAGACTTTTAATCCAGATCTTTTAATGGATGCATTTTGTTTTTGGATAATGTTTTCCAAATATTTTAAAAGCATAGAAACTTTTTTTCCCCAGTAAAATAGTTCACTGTAACCCAAGATGTAAAACAGACGAGAAGCGGAGTTGTTCCCATTGTCCTGGCCGGGGAGAAGGGAGAGCAGAGCATCCCTCTTCTGCACCTTTTGCTCAGCCCCCTGGGGAGGCCACTGCTCCTGGGTCATAACTAATGACAGTCACTTTCACCACTATCACAACCTGTTTACACTTCTGTTTCTTCACTTGTGAATGTTAGTATCTTTTGACCGCCCATCATAAAAGATAAAGCACTTTTAACTCAATTCTACTTCTTTCCCCTCCATTCCTAGTTTGGAGAGTTAACTTATTTTTAGTCCTTTTTTTTTTCTTTACTGTTAGAACTTTAAATATTATGATTAAAGAGTATGTTTTCCATTTGACTTTAAGTAACATCTCTTCTCTCCACCAACTAAAATAGCTCCCATGCACTGCCCTCCCCCAGTTTTAACATCTGAACACATGATAATTAATAGGTTTTCTATGCGTCATTTCCACTCCTTGATCTACTCTGTTTCAAAGAGTATTTATTCTTTTACTGGTCTATGAATGCAAAGTTTATTTTAGAGCATAAGCTCCTGAGAAGCAGTGAGAGAGGTGGTTTGTATTCCTTCAATGGCACCACTCACAGGAGAAGCAGACAGATACGGTGTGGTGGTACAGGTGGTGGAAACCATCGTCACTGATTTCAAGAAGCTGGAAATCTAAATTTGAAATCTAAATTTTACTCATATGTGGAATCTTCCACCCACATTAGTACTAGGAGTAAGTGGAACTAACGAGCAAAACAGAGACAGACTCATAGGTAGAGAGAGCAGGTTGACAGCTATTGGGGGGTTGGGTAGTGGAGGGATCAAGCAAAAAGGAAAAAGGACTCATGGACACGGACAACAGTGTGGTGATCGCAGTCGGGGAGAGAAGGGTATAAAGGAGATCAAAGGTAATGGGAAAAATACAATAAAAATAATAATAATAAATTTGAAATAGCCTGGGGAGGAGAAAAGGAATTGATTCCTGCAGAAACTCAAGCATCCCTTAGATTTCATGGTCCATTTTCATTCACAAATGCAGCTATTTTCATTATTCTATACAATACAACAGAACATTGCCACATTCTCGCACTGGTACAACCATTTTCAATTAGTGGTAGCCAGTTTCTTAGTGGCTTTGTCAAGAAGATGCCATGCCATAACCACAGACAAGTATTGCATGGTCTGTGAAATGCTCATATTTTTTTCCTTGTTGCTGACAAGTCAAGCCATCCCTCAGCCTCTTTCTCATGCTCTTTTCTACTTTCCCAGCCCTTCTATGAAACAAATCAAAACATTTTTTCAATCAATCTTCTGCATTGATTTAATTTCCCTCTGTAAATGATTTTCTTAGTAATTCACTGACTCTCTTGGGCTCATTTTAGTTTCCAGGTAATTGGCCAGTAATTCAACACTTGTGTTGGAGAAGGTGCTGAAAAACTGGTGAGGGAAGAGCACTTTTATGAGAGCTAATTTGTCAATGGTTGTTATAAGTGGTGATAAAACATTAAGAATACACGCACCGAACAGATGATCCTGGTAGTGTTAGGAACAGGAATGGGCTCCTGGGGATTCTGTGGACTAGCTTTCTCTGGGGTTTTCTCCTCCTTCTTTAGTTTTCTTATTTGGCTATGGGTTTGCGACATCTCAGTCCATGGGCAAGAGAGAAAAATGTGATGAGCTTTCAAAATACCATCTAATCAAGGTACATTAATCAAGTCATTAATTGATTTTGAGTACCTGCTGAAATTTGGGGACATTTCCAAGTGTGCAATCTTATTTGATCTTCCAAAAACATGCTGTGAGTGAAAAAAAAACACAGATACTATGTAGTCACTTTATTTTGCAGAAAACTGTGATATGTAAGAAGTAGCTGTATTTTACAATGCCACATAGCTAAGATGAAGCAGAAGCATCTTGTACTATGCTATGTTGCTGTTTCCACTTACTACTCAGGATTGGACCACATGATTCTCTGGGAATGACAAAGCTTAACTAGTAGTTTACCAGACAGGATTCATGGGATATAATCGCCCATCAACTTTATATTGTCTCACACTCTCCCTTTAAATGCTAATTGATGAGGAACATTCTTCCTCTGAATTGGATGAAAACTCGAAAGTCCCATGATTCTTCTGATTATCCAGGTAATAAAAAACCCAACTGTCCTTTCAAGCTGCAAACAAGATCTCAAGTTCATAATTAAGAATACTAGTTGCATGTAATAATCAAAACTTCAAATCAGATTTGGAATTAAAAACCCTCCCTCCCTTCCTGCTGTAAGATTTTTGCTCTGTGGGAAGTCGGGAAAATGGTTGGGTAGGGGGAGGGGAGCCTTCTTCCCTGTGCCTTTCCTTTGCTATTTTGCTAATCAGGTTGCAACCCTTTCTTCCAAGGCCAAAGGGTGTTGGGAGGGGAGATTGGGGTAGACAGGAAAACTCTCACCTAATTAGTACAATTACAAAATGGTCCTGCACTCTCTGGCAAATAACACTGACTCTTATGAGCCATTTTGTGGATCCTTAGAAAGAGCTCCATCACTGAGGACTTCTCATCTGAGACTCCCTTGATGTGACTCATGCACCAATCCTCCAATTCATCTATCTAACGCAAACCAACCTGCCTGATGCCTTTCAGATTTCTCAGACAGGAGGAAAACTCTGGTCTTCTCTGTATCCTAATTTCATATTAAGTTCAGTGAGTGCTTTTAAGCCCCTTGCACTGGGTTTAAGATAAGATGAAGGTACCTTATCCTGCCCCTAGGGGAGCATTAGAATTTCAGCCCACCTCTCTCTCTCTCTCTCTCTCTCAAGAAAATACTCTTTAAAATCCTTCCTCAACCCTATTCTTTTAGACCCTAGACGTAGTAAGAGATTTTAGCCATGTAATTGGTTTTGAGACTGAAATGTTCCATTTGTATCTGAAACCTCTCCAGGAAATGTATCTGTTAACTCTATGTGCCTTAGTCAAAATTTTCAAACATTCTATCCTGTTACATTGAGTAAGTATATAAAACATAACCTCTGCTCTTTAGCAGCTTCCTTTCTAACTGGGAAGGCAACCAACATATGAAACTACAGGTGGATAGAAAAAACATTAACCACAAGTGCTACAGATGCTGAGTAAATAGAGAATCACCAGGGGCTAGAATAATACTTTCTATAAGCCTTGTATTAGAACAAGCAAAAAACTACAGCAAAGTAGGCATTCCAGAGGGGAAAATCAGCATTAAAAAAGAAAAGTATGTGATAAAAATGATCATGATATTTGAACTAGCTCCCAAAATTATCTCTTCTCTCCATTTCTCTCATTATAGCCTTAATTCAGGCCGCCATTGTCACCCATCTTGATTCATGCAATAGCCTCTGGGTCTGCCTAAGTTCAACATTCCTCCCCTCCGCCACCTTTTCTTAGTTTCTTCTTATCACCTGGATGATACTCCCCTCCAGATTCATCTTTGGTTGTTTCTCCTAGCCAGTCATCCCAGAAATTCCCTGAAATCTCTATATTATTTTGCCTCCTTTTCACACACTGTTCTCCCAATCTGGCTCTCCTACTACCACTTCATCTTCACTTGGTACATTTGATGATTGATCTGCATTTTGTATCCATTCTCATCTCCTCCCAGTGTAACTCCCTTTGTATATAGCAAAGCCCAGAAAGCTAAAAATCACATTTCTCCGACTCTGGGTGTGAAAAAGTCATCATCATTCGGATGTATCCACTCAACGATCAGAAGGTGAAAACACCAGCTGTGGGCGTTTCCTATGGGCAAAGAAAGTTGTGCAGATACAGACATTTCTGCCCTTCCAGCACAGTCTCCAGCTTCCTGGGTGGTGTTGGCAGCAGTAACTTCCTGATTCCAGCTTCCTGACTTCTGGGTTTTAATCACAGCATCACGTTTTTGAAATCAACTCATCCAGTGGACCTCTGATTCCCACCTCCTGCATGTGACAAAACAGTAGCTCCCACAGCTCCCACAATTCACAGAATGGTGGCGTTCTGTGAATCATGACTGGAGACTCAGTGAGAGCTCATTTTTCTAGCTCTTCCAATAATTTCATAAGCATATAAATCCCTTTCTGCTTAAAACACTTAGTGTGCCTTCTTTTTCCTATACAAAAGCTTATTTGGTCCACTCACTCTCGACTGCCAAGTCATTCTATAGGCCCTAGTTCAAATGCCCCTTCATCTAGGAAATCTGAGTGAGTCATCCACAAGATAAGCAACGAGCAGAGGGTATTCTCAATGGAAGGGTACATTGTCTCCTAACACTTTCATAGCACCCTGTATATAAGAATATATACGGAATATAAGATTTTCTTAATAGTTATCTTCCTTCCTTACTAAGCTTCCCTACTTCTCTTCCAGAAGGAGAGACCTTGTCACACCCATTTTTGTACCCAAGCTCCTAGCACAGTCCCTAGTACATGATAAACCTTCAATATGCGTTAAGTAATTAATGACTACATGGAGGCTGGAGAGATGGAGAAATGGATGGGTGGATGGAGTATAAATAGTCCCTTAAACTGAAGCAAGTAACAATCTTTTGTGAATCACAATTGTTCTGTTTATACATAGCTTATAATTGAGTCAGGTTTTTTTGGTCTTCATAATGAGAATGTTTTTAAAATATCTCCTACTAATTCGTAGAAGTCAAAGAGTAGGACTTTCTCAATTTTCCTTTCTGAAGTAGTAGTACAAAGAAGAAAATATAAAATTGCATGAGCATTTTCCCCAGATTTAGTTTCATAATCAGGGACCAGAAAAACAAA
>VMDR010037139.1:0-10312 GCA_007922815.1 Macrotus californicus | reverse complement strand
CACCTGAATGCTTTCAATGGGAAGTAAATGGGCCATAATAAATACAAACCCATTTTATGGTCAGATTATGAAAACTGAAAAGATGTATGCTGTGCCCTCAAACTGTGAATAAATGTTATACTAGATGCAAAATGTAGAAAAGTAAGACAGGCAAAAAAACCTGGATCATGATAGCTCATAGGCTAAATATAATCCAGAGTGTTTTTCTTAATAAAGCCCCATAAGGCCTGACTGCCTTCCACTTGCCTGCTTCTCACTTTGGAGAAAAAAAATGACCTGGACTTCCACCCAAGGTTACAGTCTTGCATCATTCCCAATGGTCCATTGTTCAGCAAAACAAATGCTGACACTGAGACTTCCTAGTACCAGGAAGCCTCATTATCCAACCAAAAGTTTGGTCATCGATGCCTCTTTTGGATTGATTTATGATTTAAAAGGGGATGTGTGGAAGAAAAGGAATAACATGCAAAACCCAACAAGAGCAAGGAGGCCTGCTTGGCAGACTTACAAACTCAGAGACTCAGAGACCTAAAGTAATCACATAGGATTGTCTAAAATGACAACTTTCTAACTAAAAGTTAAATACCTTATGATGATGAATCTTTCTAAACTAATATATATGTTTATGACTGCATTTATTATTAACACTGTGTTTATTATTCTGCCCAATTCTTTTTTAATTATATTTTGTTGATTATGCTATTATTCTGATTTTTCTCCCTTTCCCCTCCTCCACCCAGCCCCTTGTACTCCTTCCGGCAATTCCCCACCATTGTTTATGTCCATCTGTCATGCATCTAAGTTCTTTGGCTACTCCATTTCTTAGACTGTTCTTTACATCCATATGGCTATTCTGTAAGTACCCATTTGTACTTCTTAATCTGGTCACCTCTTTACCCATTCTCCCCCTCCACCCTCCCAAGTTGACAACCTTCCAGTAACTAACTTCTTTTCTCTTGTTCTTTCTTTTTTTTTTTAAGATTTTGTTTATTTATTTTTAGAGAGAGAAGAAGGGAGAGAGAACGAGAGGAAAGAAACATCAATGTGTGGTTGCCTCTCACATAGCTCCCACTGGGGACCTGGCCTGAAACCCAGGCACGTGCTCTGACTGGGAATCAAACTGGCAACCCTTTGGTTCACAGCCTGCACTCAATGCACTGAGCTACACCAGCCAGGGCTCTTCTCTTGTCTTTAAGACTCTCTTTCTCTTTAACCTTTGACTTCTTAATAATGATGTATCTTGGAGTGTGCCTCTTCGCATCTATCATAATTGGGATTCTTTGTGCTTCCTGGACTTGCATGTCTATTTTCTTCACCAAATTAGGGAAGTTTACTTTTACTATTTTTTCAGATAGATTTCCAATTTCTTGATCTTTCTCTTCTCCTTCTGGTACCTCTATGAGGTGAATGTTGGACCTCTTAAGGCTGTCCCAGAGCTTGTTTACACTATCCTTATTTATTTTTTATTTTTGGATTATTTTTTTCTTCTTGCTCTGAGTTGTTGTTTATTGCTTCCTTATGTTCCAAATCACTGATTTGATTCTCAGCTGCATTCATTCTACTTTTGTTTCTCTGTAAATTGTTCTTTATTTCAGTTAATGTATCCTTCATTTCTGACTGGGTCTTTTTTATGCTGCTGAGGTTCTCACTAATTTCCTTGAGCATCCTTATAAACAGTGTTTTGAACTCTGCATCTAATAGATTGCTTATCTCTATTTAGTTTAGCTCTTTTTCTGGAATTTTGATCTGTCCTTTCATTTGGGCCATGTTTCCTTGTCTCCTCATTTTGTCAGCCTCCCTGTGTTCCTAAGTATTAGATAGAGCTGCTTTGACTCTGTGTCATGGTAATGTGGCCTAATGTAGTAGGTGTCCTGTAAGGTCACCTCCCGTTCACCTAAGCTGAGTATGTGAGGTGTGCCCTTTCTGTGGGCTGAGTACACCCTCCTTCTGTAGTTGAGCCTTTGTTGCTGTTGGCAGATCAACAGGAGGGATTTACCCAGGCAAGTCAACTGCAAGGATTGCCTGTGACTACTGACCACCAGCCTCCACTCTCCACGGAGGATCATCTGTGCAGGGTCAGGGTGGTGGTGCTCTGACATGGTCTGTAGCTGTCCACTGGTTGTGTTGGCCCTGGGACTTCCCAGATGGTGCAGGCCAAGATCAGCCTCGACTTGTGTTTTGTATGGGACAGCCTGCCTAGCTATAAAGCAATCTGAGATGGCTGCTACTTGTCCTGGGTGATTCTCAGGTAATGTCAAGCTGTGACTCTAATCTGGCTGCCACTAAGGATCACTGAAGCCAGCTGCTCCTTGTTTGATAGAATTTAGGAGCCAAGACCAGCCATTCTTACAGAGAAGGAGCTTGGGTGGGCCCATAAGATGGGTGGGTTAGAGCCTTTGTGGATCTCTGAGGTGGGTCACATGGTATTAGCCAGGTTGATGGCTTCTCAGATATGGTACCAGCCTTCCTGACTCTGTGGGAGGAATGTGGGTATGTGTTTGTAGAAGCTGCAGCACACTGCATGCTCCAGGCACATGGCCCCTAGATGAATCCTACATTGTTATCCCGAAGCAACCAAGGCAATGGGGCCAAAAGTAATGGCCCCTAGGTGAACCCTACATTGTTATCCCGAAGCCACCAAGGCAATGGGGCCAAAAAGAATGCCAAGTACCATTATATAAGAAAAATCACTATAATAGCCAAATGAAAAACACTATTGTATAACCATGATTTTAGTAGCTGTCATATAATCAATCATACTAAATAAAAGGCAGTGACTCCAGTGATACAAGGTCGTTGGCCATTCACCTGCTCTGAGTCTGGTGTCTTATTTTCTCTCTCCACAGGGGAGGGCTCAGCAAAGAGACAACGACCTCTGCTCACCCCAGTGCCAGACACTTCAATCTCTCCCTGTATACCACTGATGCCCTTCAAGCTGCCACCTTGGTGCTAGAGCTGAGAGGTAGCAAGTCTGACTAGGTGATTCCATGTGTGGGTTCCCCAAGAGGAACTGCTTAGGGCTCCAGTAGCCTCCTCTACCAACTCAATCCCCACTGGTTTTGCAGCCAGAAGTTGTGGGCATTATCTTCCTGGCTTTGGAATCCTAGGCTTTGGGAGCATCTGTGGGCCTGGGACTCCTCACTCCAGAGACATTCCTCCTAAACTTTTATCCACATGGGTGTGGGATTGGCCTATTCCACATCTGCATCCTTCCTACCACTCTGGATTGGTATGGTTTCTTTAATTCGGCAGTTGTCAGACTTCCACTCAACTTGATTTTGTAATTGTCAGACTTCCATTATTCTCAATTTCTGATGATCCTGAGTGATAGTTGTTGCATATTTCAGTTTCAATTTTGAATCAGTTCTGCAAAAAGGCCAGCTGTGTCTGCTTACATCACCATCTTGACCAGAAGCCTGCCCAACTTGTTTTTACACAATGTGCAACCAAATTTCATTAGGATGATTGAAGTGTCACAACAATTTATTGATTGGAAATAAACTGCATTATGCAATTTTTGGTGATTTCTCTCAAAGATTTCTTGGGTTAAACTAATCAGAGTTACTCATTGTTAAAGAAGCACCTCAGAGTTTAGTTTGGGACTCTATTTTTTTTTCTAATAATATTTCAACCTTTTTTGAGGCAATAATAGTTCCTCAATATTTTGTCCACATTGCCCAGACATTAGCCCACATTGGTTGAAAAGCTGGGCGCTCCATTTTGCATGGGTTTCTGGGCTGAGGCTTTAAAACAGAATGCACTCAGTCAGGTTTGGGCACAGAGCATTTGTGGGACCCTGTGGAGTCTTGGACCACACCAACAGATCTTGCATTGCCCTGCTTGCATGGTCTGGAGCAGGTCCACATGCAAAAACATGCACCTTGTTAGCAGTGGGGTAGTGGGAAAATACAACCCTGTGACTGCTTATGCAGTCTTGGAAGTTTCTTGGCTTCAGGAGTGTGAGCAGTGTTGGGTACCAGGGGTCCACAGATGGAGTGCCCTTTGCATAACTGGCTGGAGTAATCATGCAGTATGTCCCAGCCCCCAAAATGAGAGAGAAGTTGCATGAGGCAATGATGACCATGGAACCCACAATTGTGTACGAGAGAGAGAGAGAGAGAGAGAGAGAGAGAGAGAGAGAGAGAGAAAGTAAACTCTAAGGATCCATTCATGTAGCCACTTTGAGCCCCAAAAAGGTAAAGATAAGGAATGATGGGGAACTTCTAGGCATGGGTTTGTATTCCTGTCTTTCTGGAAACAAGGGAGTTTCTGTTTTGTGGAAGAGGTTGGCTTGGAGCAGAGACATTCCCACCTTTCACCCCCACCCCGCCCCGCACTGGGTACACTGTTAATAAAAACGTTTTTCCTTCTATACCAATTCTCATGTTATGCTTGTGTATGGAAGCAGGTGGCCATACACCAGGTGGCTCAATTACAATATAAATACATTCTTAATATATATCCAAATTATTATCATAATGTACATTTTCAATCGCCAATTTATCATCCATTTGCCTTGCTGCTCCTTTTTAATAGAACCCATAAGTTTCTCTTTTTATCATTTACTTTTCAGTTGAACTTTAAGACAAGATGGACCAATGTTAGCTCCAGGTAACGGGGGAATTCAAGAGTTGGACAATTTTAGTTTTAGGTAATAAGCTTAGTAGTTAATGCATGTGAAAAGCTATTGTTTCAGGACCTAAAGATATGATTCACCCTGTCTCCAGGACACTACAAGTGATTCCACCTCTGTGTTCCAGGAAGACTGTAAGCAATCAAGATGGTATCTGAGTCATTGTTTTCCAGGGCAAATCATCCTGCTGCCCAGAACACAGAAAAAGAGAATCATCCAGGACAAAGATAGAGAATCACTGGTCAGGGGATAAAAGGATGTTAGAGATATTGCCACACTACACCTTTGAACTGATTAACCTCTTTCCTGAATTCCAAACCCCTTACCTCTACTTTTTTTTCCCTCTGAATTACAAATCTCTTACGTACACTTGTTTTCCTCTTTATTAGAAAGGCAGCTTAAAAGAAAAAAATAAGATGGCCTTTTAGGGTCTTCTCAGATCACCAGCCATCTGAATAAAGTGCACATAAAGATTCAATCCCTGTCTCTACCTATTGGGTCTGGTGGGTGACAGCCAGCATGAACACTGACTTGTCCGGTTTCACACGCATAGGTTCCCTTGGGCAGTCAGTGAGCAATCATCATGTGACTGGATTTGAGCCAATGAGACTTGATAAGGGAATTGGCAGAGGCTTCTGAGAAATCTCTACCTCCCTTTCTGTAAGAGCTTAAAGAACAACTTTACCTTTGTTCTTATTAGTGTCAATGGAAGTCACAAAACTTATATGTGACAAGTGAGAAGAAATGCTTTAATCAAAAGTGTTATAAAGTATAGCAGATACTTTCTTAATGAGTATAACGGCACCACTGGCTTCTATGGCCTGCCACCAAAACACATGACTGCCAGTTCCAGAGTCTTATGAAAAGGAAAGGAGCTATTTATTCAGAAGTTATGCAGGTTCAGATAATGGCAGAATCCTGTTTGGAAGTCCCAAAGTCCCTTAAAACTAAACACACATAGTCCTGACTCCCCTTGCCAAACCAGGCCAGTCAGAGATACCATCTCTCCAGAAAAGAAATAGCAGTCTGTAGCTTAGCTAATCAGATTCCCATTTTAACATTCTGGCTTCTCCTAGTCATATGTACTCAGCCAGGCTTCCACTCTCAATCTATAACCCCAATGCCACTCCTAATTGTGGGCTAGTGGGAGTCCTCCTACATCCTTTCAAATCACATGGCTACGACCACATGGCTGTCCAGTGCTTGAGTTTAAATCCTTGCCCTACTCCTCCTCTGTGATCCCATTTCTGACTCTTCCCACAAAGGGTTACACCTGTCAGTACTCTGGATTCTTCTGCCTATTTTGGTTGCCATTGTTAGTCCAAGAAAGCATGGCCCTGAAACATAGGAACCACCTTCCTGCTCTTGTGCAGGTACAGCAAGCCCCTCTGGCTACCTCATGAGTCAAAGTCTCAGCCATCTCCCTGGCTCATAGGAAGGCAGGCACAGCTATTAGCATTACTAAAACACTGGCCAAATTCCTTCAATATGCAAAGTAACTCTCAATGGCCTTGTTCTGCTTCCCTTTCTCCCAGTGATGCTAGGGGTGGGGGCGTGGGGTTTGAGGGCTCCTCAGCCTGTATCCCATTTTGGACCTCATTTCAAACCTGTTACAGTCCCCCCTTTTCAGATTTAGACCTTTTATAGTTTTATAAAGGACAATAGGCAAAGATCTTATTATCTCCTTGTAACTACTTGCTGTTAGACATGGCCACCATCCTACCCTTGGGTCCAAGGATCCCTAAAAGAGTGGGAGCGATGTGGAGCAGAACATGGCCTTCACAAATGGGAGAAGGCTCTTTCAGAGTCCAGGTCAATTGGCTTTCCCCAGGGAGCGGCATGCTCAATGTCCAGAGACAGTTACTACTGGACATGCTGGTTTTCTTATTGTAGAGGCAACAGGTATGGCAAGAGTGTTAGACCACTAAATGGCAAAGGCAGGGACCAATTCTTCACTGTCCCTTGTTAAGAAGAGTATCTTATTTGGAGGAAAGTGTGCAAGGCGTTTTATACCTGTCAAAAGCCCTTTTGCCCACTATACTTAGCTTCAGCTGAGGGGAATATTTTAGGATTTTCCCCCCTTTTCAGATTTCTGGGCCTTCTCTGTCCATGCCATCAGGGCAGAAAAAGGGAAAATCAATTTTGAAGTATAGCCCACCAACTACCCCAACACTTCATCAAGCCAGCCACTTAGTTCAGCCAAACCACTGAGTCTCAGGGGGCGATGAAGAAGGTGGACGATTTAAGTGAGGCCTATATTGCAACCAGTCACTCAGGTAATGAGGTCATAGGCTTACATCTTATGAAAACAGAGGGAAGAACAAACATGCTAATTCACACAACTCACAAACTAGTGTCTGTGTTTGCAAGACTGCTTTTTTTGGGAAGACATCTAGTTGTAAAGCCTTTGCTGAAATGACATTTACTAATGACAATTTGACAGCTCCTTCTTGCTTGTAAATTGAGCATCTTTGATGATGTCACTCACAAACACTGTTTCAACTTACAGACAAAAACAAACACTGAAGACAGTTTTCTGCACTAGCCTGATGTCCAACACTGACCATTATGATTTTTCTTGAACCACAATTTTTCTCCTTAAGATCACATTCATTGTTATTAAAGGGACTACATTGAGTCCAATTTTATTTTTGCCTGTTTGTTTGCATAAATACACCAAGAGCAGCCATGGATCATGCATGCTCTTTAAGTTCACTTGGCTGGAACTTATACAGTGAACACTTAGATTGACTTTTTAGTTCACCCTTCAGGACACAGAAGCTGAGCCACACACCCACCACTGGCTTTGCCTGTACCAGCTGTTTCACTTAAGTCCTTGAAGCGTCCACTGTGCATTCAGATTCCTTTTTCAGCCATCTTTAAAACAAGCAATAATTGTTCTTTTCCAGGAAAGACTGCCATGAACCACAGAACCAACCAAGGTACCAGGCTTTTTCTTGTGGGCTTTCATTAGCTGTGCAAGTCAATCTCACTTCCTCGGGGCTTTCTGGTGACATCCAGAGCCCAGACATACCTACTTCAGGCATGAAATTCCAGCCTAAACCTTGGTTAACCAAACCACCATTGACAGCTGATCTTATTGGTTTTATGCAAAGAAACCTTATGCCATCACATACTCCTCCAGAATGCCTAGTTCTGGAGGAATCATGTGGAGAGAAAAATACAAAGTGTGAAGGAAAATCTTTGTCCTTCCAATATTCACTAAAATCACATTTCCATGTCTTATACTGTCTCTTGTTCACTTTCCTACATAGTGTGAAGTTTTAACTTTCTCTGGGAAACCTCAATTTCTTTTCAGGGCAGAAACAGTGCACAATTCAAAACACAGACAGAGTTCCAAAAGAACAATACACAGACAGGTGCATTCCCTTGCACCAGTGTGTTCACTGGACTCCTGACAGAGACTTGCCCTTTCAGGCCCAGTATCTAGGCAGAGGCATATTCTTTGCCTTAGGCTGATATACTCATCTGCCACGAATGACCCTTCCTGGGTTCTGGATGGCAAGGACATTCTCCCCAACTGGTTGTAGGTAACATTTCCTAGTCTTGCTGGGCTAAACAGATACAGGGGATTTCTGATTAGAAATGGAGCAAAATTCAAACCACATTTTCATAAAATCAGAAGACAAGCAGCTGAGGTTTCTTCCAGGTTTAAAACTTTCACAATCTTTCCATTTATCTTTACAACTTTCCACAGACCTTCTGCAATATTTACAAACTTTCTAAATACCTTTACCCATTCAGAATTACCATAATACAATTTCAATCCTTGTTCTTTTCCACACTAGGAGGAATATACTCAAACTCAGTATTTGTGAGCTAAAAGTCTCTAGCTTTACATGCACATGCATTTTCCACTAAAATCCTTAGATTTGCAGTGATATCCTGCAGCTTTCTGAAGCTTAGAACTTGCAAACACCCTGTAAGTCAGATGGTCAACCTTGGACCCCTGTTCATGACCTTCAGAACAAGAGCCATCTGTATCAGAACCTGTTGCACAGAGAACCTGACTGGTACAGTGCTCATATAGCAGCAACACACAGCACATAACCTGAAGCACACAACCTAGTCTACCATCTTGTCGCATTCCAAGATGGTAGTGTAGTCATGTGCCATTACCAAGATGGCAGCACCTACATGTGCTGGGTCATCGAACATGGTGCCACCCATGCAAGACATTCTCCATGGTAGAGCACTCACATGACTCGTCCTCCATTTTAACCAAAATGGTGACACACTCATGTGGCTTACTGTCTGATTCCCAGCAGGCATGCAGGCTCGGCTCACAGAGCCTGAGGATTTCCTGCCTCCCCAAACCTGCTCCTTTACACCATTCTGGCATTCCTGGTGACTGGTGCCTTGAGCAGGGATGCAGGGTAGTTTCCTGAGACTGGAAAGTCCCCACAGCCATGCTCCAGGGGTTGGTCTGCCCCACATGGCTGGAACCTGAATACAGGTTCCTTTAGTGCCACCTGGGTTCACCAAAACTGTAAGTGAGCAGACTGGGACCACCTGGAAGCAGCATAAAAACAAAACTATTATCCACAACTCCATTATTCCAAAACAGTGCTCAGAAAAAAATTTCCAACCGAACATTCTCACTTCTCCAATCCCTTCCTAGATCATTTCCTTTTCACCTTCCAGGCATGTTGCACTCATGATATGGGTGCAGAGAAAATCTCAGAGACTGGGAAATTTCAGAATCTCACTCTCTCAGGGACAATTATTGCAGCCACGTATTGGACACTAGATTGTAACAGAACTACTGGGTCCTATTGCCTGTTGACAAAAATAAATAAATGTGACTCCCAGTACCAGAGTCTTATGAAAAGGAAAGGAGCTATTTATTCAGAAGTTATGCAGGTTCAGAATAATGGCAGAATTCTGTTTATAAGTCCCAAAGTCCCTTAAAACTAAACACACATAGTCTTCTCTCCCCTTGTCAAACCAGGCCAGTCAGAGGTGCCATCTCTCAGGAAAAGAAATATAAATCTGTAGCTCAGCTAATCAGATTCCCATTTTAACATTCTGGCTTCTCCTAGTCATATGTACTCAGCTAGACTCTCAATCTTAACACAAAACCACATGGCACCTTCTCATGGTGGACTAGTGGGAGTTCTCCTACATCCTTTCAAATCACATGGCCAAGGCCTCTTGGCTGCCCTGAACTTGAGTTTAAATCCTTGCCCTACTCTTCTGTGTTTCCATTTCTGACTCTCCCCACAAAAGTCAGTACTCTGGTTTCTTCTGCCTTTTTTGGTTGCCATTGTTAGTCCAAGCACATATGGCTGTGGGACATAGGAACCACCTTCCTGCTCTTGTGCAGGTGTAGCAAGCCCTCTATCTCATGAGTCAAAGTCACACCCATCTCCCTGGCTCAGAGGAGGGCAGGCACAGCTATTAGCATTACTAAAACACTGACCAAGTTTTTTAGATGTGCAAAGTAACTTTCAATGGCTGTGTTCAGCTTCCCCTTCCCCCATCCATGTTAGGGGAGGTATTGGGGCTTCTCAGCCTCTACCCCATTTTTGGACCACATCCACACCTGTTACATGAGGACTAGGAAACTGAATTTAATGGTAACATAAATTTATTATAGAGTTATCTCATGCAGCTTCCAGGATCCTCTGATTTAGAGAAGCATGGAGTAAATTACTT
>VMDR010037138.1:0-10318 GCA_007922815.1 Macrotus californicus | reverse complement strand
GTACAAGGTGTTTTAGTATATTTTTTTCACTTATGTAATTATTGCTATAACTTAACAAGACAGATCATGCGTCCATTTTTTTCACTTCAGGAAGTTGAGGAACCTCAGGGAAGTTAAGTATCTTGCCTAAGGCCACACAGCTAGCCAACCAAACTGGGGTCTAACACTTGAGTATCTATGATAAATGACGATGAGAACCAACTGAACGTGCTCAGGTCAAACACTACAAACTTTCAGCTGATGTGCTGAATCAACTCTGCTGTTGTCAGCAGGGAGCCTAGTACAGCCCTTGGCCAGGTAAGAGTGAGGGGCCTCTCCTGCTGCCCAAACGCTCCCAGGTCAGCTTTTCTCTCCCACACCAGCGAGAGAAATTCATGACCATGTCTCTATTTGAGGCAAGAGTATAACCAGCTTTCTTCTTGGGCCTTTAGCAAAAATAATAAAATAATTTTTAAATGCCTTAATTTTTTAAAATAATTTCAGGGGCCTTTTAGACTCATTGTCTTAGTTGAGCATATAACCACCCAAGAATGAGGTGGAATTTGGACTGCTCAACAGGTCTGTGGGGTTTTCAGCGATCTCTTCAAATCTCAGATACATCAAGCCCCAAAATATAAAACAGATAAAGTGATGAGAAACTTCCTCAGGCAGGTTGCATGCCGCATACACAGTGATGACTTAGGGAACCCACAGAGCACCTCTGGATTTACAGGGCTTCTCTTAGCCCAGGGCATTTTCTCAGAGAGAAAGAAAAATGCCTTGCCGCCATCTTCCCTTTCTGTTCTTGGATTTTGACTTTCTAGCTTGATTCCAGGGATTAACCAGAAAAACCCTAGCCATACTACCAGGGTCCTTTCCAAGCTTGTATAGACTTTCTGTCACATTTAGAAGATAATCCAGTCTAATGAACTTGGCCTTCGTGTCCTGCATGATCTGGCCTCTTCCCACTCCTCTAGCCTCTGTCCTTTGCTTACTCTGCTCCATTACACTGACCTCGTTTTGGTTCCTCACTTTCACCAAACCCTTTTCCAACTGAAAGCCTTTCTTCCATGAATACCCTTCCCACTCTTCCCTCCCCTGTGCCACCCCCACCCCACCCCACCCCAGTCTCCCTTTGTGTGGCCTACTCTACTCCTTTGGTGCTCAGCTCCGATACTTCCTCCTCAGAGATGATGCAATCACTATCACTCAGTTTAAAGACTCCTTCCCACCCCTAATTGCTATCACACTGGCCTATTTTATTTCTTTCCGTGTCCTGTTCAATGTTATCTTATCTTTGAATATGCTTACTTCCTTATTGCCTGTTCCCCAGTTAAGATATGACAACGGGATCCTAAATGATTCTGTTTCACTCTTGCAGGCCCAATTCAGAATAGGGTCTGACTCATGAGGACATTGATTAAGTACCACTGAATTAAGGGCATTACACAGTTCCTCACAACTTTTCACACTGAGGGTAAATTCCTCAAGAGTTCATTTCTCTTCCCACATCAACCTGTGAATGGCCTTTACTTTCAGCTTTTACATACCTGGTCTATTGTCTCAAAAATGCTGGTAGCTGCTGCACGGCCAGTTGCAAAGGCTTCCAAACAAGAAGATGCATTGCCAAGATTTAAGGCTCCCACTATGACACTGAGGAAAATCTGACAAGAAGAGATAAACATGGTTTCCATGTGTTTTGGGGCTATCCATGTGAACTCGGAGATTTCAGTCAACACAAAGTGGGTTAGAATAGTGATATGATAATTTATTATATAAGTAGCCTTATACTGGTTTTTCTGATTAAAGGGTCCTTGAAACAATAAAGACACTATGATTAACTTGATTGTCCTAGAGAATGGTATGTGTAATAGAGATCTGTTACTACTGCTATTGCTATATTACTGCTACTAGTATACTAGTTATTAGGGTAACTATTGCTACTACTACTAGTACTATATCACTACTACCAAAAATAATTACAACAATAATAAGATATGTTCCTGAGTACTTCACCTGTACTACTTCATTTAGTCCTTGTAAAAGATGTGTATGGAAACAGATGTGTGTGGAGGTTACAACATATACTAGTGGTAGAGCAATATCTAAACCCAAACTCATGACTGATATTCTGTTTACCTCCCAGGCTCATCTGCTGGGGATTGCATGCAGGTGGAGTGGAGAGGTTCCTGTGCAGAGCAAAGGAAGCTGTCCTTGACTCACCAGCCCAGCCATCTCACTAGCTTAGGTGAAGGCTACCTAATGATGGCTGGATGTTCCTCCCAAGCAGCACTCTGTTTTTATCAGTGCTGTGTGTAAAGGAAGAGGCGATGAGGCAACTCCTCACATTGGCCTCTAGGAAGAGCCCAGGACTCCTTCTCTCCACCTTTTCAAGTAGAGATGCTTGCTAGTCTCATGACTCACATGGAGGTTGTTTCAATGGCTACCATCTCTCAGGGACTACAGTTATCTGTTGAGCTAAAGGTTGCCTTCTGCATGAATGCTGCCTTTTTCAGGTAATCAAGGGATCCTAGTCTGTGGTGGTTTCCTTGAGCTGGATTTTTCCCAGAGTCCCTCTCCACTCTCTCTCTTCTTTATGGCTGGGTCATGGGGCTTCTCAGAGCCTCCCGGCCATCTCCCTCCCTCTTCAGTAACCTCTCCATTCCACACATCAGGATTATTTGGGCCAGCCTCCTTTCAACTTCTCCCTGAATTCCCCACTCAATGCATGGGGACAAACATTATCTCTTCATCTGTCCTTCTTGTCTCTTTTCCTTGTCTATGGCAGGTAGTTCCTTCCATGGACAGATTACATGATCTTTTGAGCCCCAGTTTCTTTATCTGTAACACAGGGACAATGAGAGTATATAACTCATGGGATTGTTATGAGCATTAAATGAGATAATGTATGTAAAGGTGACTAATCCAGTTCAGCCACATAAATAATAACGATGGTGGTGATGATGAAATAAGCAAGATTCCATACATAGGAAGTGATAAGATGAACAGACAGAATAATAATTGTGATGTAATTTGGGTTAAGACCACTTCATCCAAGGTCTTTCTACCTGAGCAAAGGAAACCCTCCATATGTGTTAGATCAGGGGTAAGAAAACATTTTCCGTGAACAGCCAGAGAATAAACATTTTAGGTTTTTCAGGCCACATAGGCTCTGAAGCAATTACTCAACTGTGCTATCTAGTACAAAAGCAGCCATAGACAACATTAAATAAATGGCTATGGCCGTGTTCCAATAAAACTTTATTTATAAAATCAGACACCAGACTGGCTTTAGCTTGCTGACCATGGTTTGCTGACTCCTGGTCTAGATTCTAGACTGACTCACAAGGGTCCGGTTTAAACCGAGGTTTGGGGTCAAATCCTTGCTCAGCCAGGCTTTGTAAGCATTACCTCAAGCAAAGGTCCCTCTCAGGGTTCTTAGGAGAAAAGTGAGTGGACGAGACCGGGGCAAGCACCTAGTACCTCACAATAGTGAGCACACATCCCAACAGACCATCATTTCTCACTCCAACTACCACTCGTTAGCCCTGCGGACACTAGTGTGAGTAAAGGGAAGGCAGGAAGGACCACTGGCAAACAACCTATCTGTGAGGGGTACTGTGCTGGAGTAAAGGGTATCTATGGTCCCTTGGAAGGCAGATGAAGAGGCAAGAAAACAGTGGTTAGTGGGTCAGGCCCTGGAGTCACAGACACCTGAGTTCAAATCTTACTCCATACTACTTGGCACATATTTCTCATCATCATTGCTTCATTTCATTTTAAAGTGGTAGTATAATGACCTCAATTACACAATGAAGTTGTATTACATATGGTAATTTTATTAAGTACCTCATTTAGTGCTTCACACCTTGTATACACTGAATAATGTCCCTCTCTATTACTGCTATTATTTTTTATTGTTGAGCCCTGGAAATTAAGAGAGGGATGAAAGAGCAGCCTTCTGCATCATTCAGTTCCCTTTCATCTTTTTTTCTAATAAATCACAGAGCATGATTTTTGTCTGGGTACAAGTGATACTAATTACAGTCATTTGTGTGAACTACTTAGCATTTATGCCCAATTACCATGCAGCCAATAGTGATTTTGTGCATCACAAAATGCATCAGATTAACCTAATTGTTAATTAGGTTAGTGGTTGAAACACTCAACTCATGCATACTCAGTCTTCATAGTTTGCTGCTCAGAAGTATGGCCAAAAAGGTGCTTGCATGCTTGAGTGAAAGAGAGAGAGAAAAGGGGAAAGAGGAAGAAGAGGGGTGAGGGGAGAGAGAACAGTCAATGATTAAACTGTTAAAGGATGTCTCCCACCTTCCCGAAGAAAAATTTCTTGAAGTGTAAGAGGAGGCTTGCAGGAAGAAGTTAGAAGTAAAATGTGCATTAATAATTGATGACTAATATAGGGAATATAGTCAATAACATTGTAACGACTACGTATGGAGCCAGGTAGGCACTGGAAATATTGAAAGGAGCACTTTGTAAAGTTTATGATTGACCAATGTGCTGTGTACCTGTACACCAATACAAAATAATGTTGAATGTACATTGAAATTGAAAAATAAAATGTTTAAAAACTGAAAAAAATAAATAATTGATGACTAAAATGTTACAGGCAGGTAGTATACCATGTCTGCACATAGCAAATACTCAAGAAATATCAATTGAGAGAATGAATTAGTTACAGAAGTTATAGCGTAGCCCACAATCCAACTGGAGGGAAACTTGAAGATAGAACTGTTAAATTAATTAAACAAGGAGATAATTAGACTGAGGTGGCTTTAATGCCTTAGTAGTCTACATAAGCAAACCAAAACCTAAGCCTAAAATTCCTCAAGGTTAAGAAATCAAAACCTAAGGACAACCAATCAGAAACAGTCAATTAGGCTTCTTCAAAAATGGCAACTACTTAAGTTACAACCAATCAAATAATTTCCTCCCTTTGCTTCAGCCTCTCCTCTATAAGTCTTTCCCCTCACTTCTCTCAGTGAAGCCCTTCTAACAACTTCTGTTTTGGCACTGCCTGATTGGTATTGTTAGGTAGCAGCTAGGAGTGAATGGCCAGAGGGGAAATAGAGGCAGGGCCCTCACCATTACAATCGAACAAAGAACTCAGTACAGAAGGCTGGAAGCAAAGGAAGATGTGTCTCACCCATGAACCCAGCAGTCCTGAACCTGGTCTGATAAGACTGCCGGGTGTCCTGAACACAAACAAAACTATGATAGCGCAGCAGGGTGTAAGTCTGTGTGTATCAGCTCCACTAGCAGGGAAAAGGAAAAGCTTGAGACTGTGTATTCATCCCAAAGCCTGGAAGGGGAAGGGAAGGGGAGGGGTCCACAGGGTCCAAGAAAAGCCCATAAAACAACCTTGGTTAATTGTCTGCCTCTTATCATATATACAAAATGAACAAATAGAGTCTGGAGCAAGATGAGGATTCAGACCAACAGACCCCCACACATACCTATATCTGGGTAGTCACATCTTCTCAGGGGAAATCTGGTACCACCCTTACCTATGAATCAAAATGTAACTCCCTCACCCCCATCCTGGTAATAATAAGTCCTCAAAACAAAGGAGTTGCTCTGTTGGTTCTCTTGCCACACAGGGAATTGTGCGGACCCCTGGCCATCTGTCCTCTGGTCACCTCTTTTTTATTTTGGCCACCTGGGTTCTGGTCACCCAGTGTCTGGCCACCTTGCTTTTGCTCTCCCATTAGAAGTTAGCACTAATACACTTTGCTTGCATGCTAATAGGCTTGCTGATCTGTAATTCTTTACTGTGTTGGCAAGAAGAACCGAGTTTCTCCAGTAACATCAATTGGTGCCTTGACGCAGATCCTGACTTGGATCTCACCCTTGGTCTCCAGCCATTTGGAATGTAGAGAGTATGTTCTCTCATCTCTGGGGTAAAGGAGATGCTGCACTGTGGGGGTGGGGCAATCAAATGTGCTAGGCCTGTGTTTGGAGGCAGAAACAATGAAATCTGGAATGAGTGCTCAGGTTCCACCAGGGCTCTCCACTCCTCACTAAGACAAAAGAGGCACTTCCTCCCTCCAGCTCAAGTTCTATGGCCTCCCTACATGAGTGGGGACCTCACAGAAGTGTCTGGTGTCAATCCCTAAGATGTGCAGGGGCCTCATGGGGCACTCCCATCACTGTAGCACCACATGGATTTCTTAGCCTTTTCTGGCTCTAAATGTGTACAAAAGAGAAGTCAGTTTAGATCATAGGCCTGTTGTAAACTTGTACCATCTCTCTCTCCCAGGTGGCTTCTTGCAGCATCTCTCTTCCCCAGGTAGCTTCTAGGACTTCAATTTGCATCCAAATACCCCTAGGAGCTGCAATGTTACATTTGCCAGGTGAATGTCTTGCTCTTTCCCTCTCAAGAAATTGCCACATCCTGCCAGCAAGGGTGGAGCATTTAAAAGCTTCAAGGGTGCTAGCTGCAAAGACAGACACCCGTGAGAAGATAAGCTGGGAGGCAGACCTGGACAGAATGCTAGGTTTCCCACCAGCTGCAAACAGGAGTCCACGCAATGAGAGACACACTATAAAAACAATCACACTCACATCCTGGAGGCACCCTCCCCACTTAGGTTTAGTTCTCAAGAGAAGAAAGCAAGATTTTACTCCTCAGTGGACAGTGCTGGCTTTTCCAGGCCCTTTTCTCCTAACTATGCCTTTTCTTCACTTCAATTTACCTCATTCATAAGTTTTCCCCCTTTTCATTTCAAACACTCCCTAGGTCAAATGTTTGGCAAGCTAATCAGGCTTAAGTTTTGAAGGACTTATTATGCTTATTTTAGAATGTTGTGTGCAAGTTGCAGAAGAATTATCTATGTCGCAGAAGTTTCAAATAAGTTGTAGATGGCCTGTGCAAGCTGAAGAAGGACTGTGTAGTGGGAAGGAGCTGGAAAAGGAGGAATTGAGAAAGTGAAGGAAAGTGAAAGAGAAAGGAGTGGAGAAAGTGAAAGGTTGTGAAGGAGGAGGGCAGGAAGGAGTAAAGGAAAGAGATACACACTTTATGGGAGGGAAGGACATTGGAGTGGGTAACTCAAGAAGGGAAACGGAAGTAGGAAAAGAAATATGAAGGAAAAAACAAGCATATAAGTTTCTGAAACACTGTAGATTCTAGACCAAGGAGCTACCAGGTCCTGGGAACAACAGGGTAATTAATTAACTGAACTGACCACTCAAACTTGTAACAGCTTACAGAAACAACAGGGTGCCTGTCTCTTCAATGCAGAGGAAAAAAAAGGTGACACTTTAAAATTCAGGCCATTTTTTAGCCATTGCTTGAGGCCTGAGCCTGGTATCTCCTGGCTTTTTTTCCCCTCCAGCCTCTACCTAGCAGAGCAGGATGGTGGGAAGGCCATTCTAAGGGCAGAACAAACTGCTCCCCAGCTCACTCCCAGTGAATAGCTGCCACTGTTTAACCCCTCAACTCCCCACTAGCCATTTTTTTTTTAGCTTCCAGAAGGACACAGGAACTACTAAGACTCTTTCTTAACCTCCTAGAAAAGGGGTCAGGCAGTCTAGTCTACTGCCTGTGTTCCTTTGCCAGGCTTATACCAAGAAACTCAGCTTATAGCATTTTTTTCCCTTTTCTAGATGGGGAATCAAGACTCCGTTCCTGCTGGTACCCCCTTATGATGTATGCTTGCTAATTGGTTGTAGTTTGATCCTCTAAACTTAAAGAAAGATCCATTGATCGTTTTTTGTAACACAGCTTGGCCCCAGTATCAACTAGGGGATGGGGAGGTGTGGCCACTATATGGGACCCTAAGCTATGATACAATTCTACAACTTATCCTTTGCAAACAGCAAAGTAGGTGGGCAGGCATTCTTCTATTTAAGGGGCAGAGGAGGCCCATGCTACAAATTTAAGCTATATTCTACCACAATGCCATCTAATTGCCCTTCTGTAGGCATCTTCCCATCGACCTGCCTGCCCTACAACCAGGAGAGGGAGGCCAGAGCTCAGGAGAAGGAAAAACAGAAGGAGGCTAGGTACGCCCAAGTTTTAGCTGTGCTTGCAAAACATTCACAGTCACTTTCTATAGGCTCTGCACAACTTGCTCTGAAAGACCCTACGTGTTACATGTGCCAAACAGTGGGGCATTGGGCAAAGGAGTGTCCTAATCTAAATAAGCCACCTCAAATGTCCTGCTACAAATGCAGGACTACAGGCCATTGGGTAGCCCTCTGTCCCTGGGGCCTCAGGGCCCCTGAGCCTGAGGCTGCAGCTGCCTTGCAGATAGAAACTCAGGACTGAAACTGCCCGCCCCAGTCAGCCCCACCTCAAGAGGTCACCATCACTGGACTAGAGCCTAGGGTATGCATGGATGTGACAGGTAGGACAACAACTTTCTTACTAAATACTGGGGCCACCTATTCTGTCCTTACTTCCTTCTCCACACCCCCCTCCTCACAGTCCTAGGAGTAGCAGGAAAGCCTACAACCAGGAGTTGTCCACCCGCAGGGATTTAGGGGCAGCACTCATTTATCTGGACATGCATTATAGAAAAAAATATAGAAACAAACTTAAGGCTACCAACACAAACAAGTCAAACTAGCAGCCATGGTCTATTTAAAAACCTAGAAGGGTTCACTTCAGGTCCTACTACACACCCCAGCCGCAGTAAAGCTCACAGAAATGGCCAGTTGGGTCCATCCATCTCAAATTAAACCCTTTTCTTACAAGCTCCCACAGGAACCACAGCCTGAGATCTATGCTTGTGAGCCCACCTAGGACCTCAAACTCCTCCTCAGGAAACAAAAACCTGTTACAGAGAAAAAGCACAACAACTAGGCCTTAATATAATTGTCTTTACACTCTTTCTACCAGCCTGTCAATATATTCAGCCTCCTCTCCCAGAAAGGCGAATTTAACCCATATCAAATAAAGTCCCAGGTCTTCACTTTACTAATCTTCTTGTCAAATTTGTCACCTTTAGGACACAGCAATTCCAAGTCAAGGTAACAACTCTTTGGGAATTCTAGCCCATCCCCTAGTTAAGAAAAACCAGCCAACAACCTTCAACCCTTGCCGAAGGCCTCTAGAAGGACATCACTCACAGACACCTCCTCTGTCCAACAGTCAGCAAGTATAGAAACCCAAACCACAGCAACACCCCCTTTTAGCGAGAAGTTGCCAGAACGGAAGTTGTCCAAAGTCCCCAAAGATTTGGGTTCATATCATGTGAGGGGGGAACATGATAGGTAGCAGCTAGGACTGAGTGGCCAGAGGGGAAATAAAGGCAGGGCCCTCACCATTACAATTGAACAAAGAACTCAATACAGGAGGCTGGAAGCAAAGGAAGATGTGTCTCACCCATGAACCCAGCAGTCCTGAGCCTGGTCTGATAAGACTGCCGGGTGTCCTGAACACAAACAAAACTATGATAGCGCAGCAGGGTGTAAGTCTGTGTGTATCAGCTCCACTAGCAGGGAAAAGGAAAAGCTTGAGACTGTGTATTCATCCCAAAGCCTGGAAGGGGAAGGGGAGGGGAGGGGTCCACAGGGTCCAAGAAAAGCCCATAAAACAACTTTGGTTAATTGCCTGCCTCTTATCACATATACAAAATGAACAAATAGAGTCTGGAGCAAGATAAGGATTCAGACTAACAGACCCCCACACATATCTACACTTGGGTAGTCAGGTCTTCTCAGGGGAAATCTGGTACCACCCTTACCTGTGAATCAAAATGTAACTCCCTCACCCCCATCCCACCAATTATGTAAGTCCTCAGGACAAAGGACTCATTCTCTTGGCTCTCTTGCCACACAAGGGATGTTGGGGGGCCCTGGTCACCTGACCTCTGGCCACCTCTTTTTTTTTGGCCATCTAGGTGCTGGCCACCCTGCTCTTGCCACCCTTGCTTTTGCTCTCCCATTAGAAGTTAGCACTCATACACTTTGCTTGCACACTAATAGGCTTGCTGATCTGTAATTCTTTACTGTGTTGGCAAGAAGAACTGAGTTTCTCCCACAACAGTATTATTTTTGCTCAAATAAACTCCTAAAAGTTTTAATATGCCTCCATTTTCCTTTTAACAGAACCATAAAAATGGATTCTTGCTAGAGAGAGTTATCGAGGATTTTTCTGAATTCAATGTTTCCAATTTGAATCATATATTATTTAATTTCCAATTTACCAATTTGTTTTTCCCTCAATTCTTATTTGTGCACACATCTGTCCTCTTCTTGCAAGCATGGAATGAAAGGAAGGATGTCTTTTCTCAATGCATATACTTCCACAGAATGAGCAGATATAAGCAGCTGTGACTAAAATCAACTCCTGGTATCTCCAGTTTGGTAAATG
>VMDR010037137.1:0-10336 GCA_007922815.1 Macrotus californicus | reverse complement strand
TTTGGTTGTGCAGGGAGGCTCAGTGTGTCTACCTACGCCTCCATCTCGGCCCTTCACTAATTTTGTATTTCAAATCTCAAATTTTAGCATTCTCATCTTTTACTGTTTTTTCACCTCAGGTTTTAATTTTGCGAGTCTTAACCCATTTTTTCTTTTTTTTCCTCTATCATTCTGTCCTTTTTTTTTCTTTTTGTCTCAAATCTTAATTTTTCCCTGTCTTACTTTTGTTCTTATTCCTCAATCTTAGTATTTCCTCTCCTTCTATCATCACAAAATCACTTCCCTTTGTTCTAGACATCTCTTAAGCTTTTCTTCCTTTTTTTTTCTTCTTTCCCTCTTATTCCCATCCCACCTGTATTAATTTTAGTTCATTTGTTGTTGATAGTGCTGTGGTGGATCTTTCTCTCCAATTTGGTTCCTATTTTTCTATTATTTATTTATTTTTTCATTTTTCTTTCTCTCACTTTATTTTATATTATTTATTTTAATTTCTGTTTACATTTAAACAGAACACAATATGTTTCCCTTCTCTTACTCTATTCTGCTTTCTTCATTCCCTTTTTTATTTATGATGTAAATTTTACTTTATCTCTTCACATTGCTTTGATGCCCTGCTTATTAGTGCTCCTCCCTCTGCTCTCTCAAAATCATATTTCTTTCAGTAGGTTGTCTCTTATTTGCTCTCTTTTCTTATAATAGTCTTAATCTCTTTACATTCTTATTAATACTGGTTCATTTGCTGTTGATAGTGGGATTGCGGGTGGGAGTTATTTTTGCAGGTGTGGATCTGTTTCCAGGGCTTTGTAGTTTTGTTCTGGCAGACATGCACAATAGCATACAAGACTTGGTGGGTGGAGTGACCCTTAGTCAACCAGCTGAGGGGGAGGACCCACCAAAGAACAGCCAACCAACAATGAAAACCCAATTACATGCAGAGAGCCAATGTAAATGGCATAAAGGGCATCCCAAGAGCATCAAGTTCAGGAGATCAAGGAGACTGCACTACTAAATCACATGGATCTCCCACCATAGTTCACACCACAAACACAGGGAGTCAAAACTGATCAATTTAAGAAGCAGAGGCAAACTAGAAGAGTCTTCCCCAAAATGGGAAGAAAAAGAAACAAGCCCCAATCAAAAGGAAAGGAGAAATCCCTAGAAAGAGTGCTAAATGAAATAGAGTCAAGTAATTATCAGATATTGAGTTCAAAACAATGATTATAAGGAAGCTCAAAGAGCTCAGATAGAATTACCACAAACTACAGGGAAGCTACAAGGAACTTACTGCAAACTATATCAGCATGAAAAAGGACATAGAAACTACCAAAAAGAGCCATCAGGAAATAAATAATACAATAAATAAATAATACAATACTGAATTGAATAACACAGTAGAAGGAATCAAAAGCAGGCTAGATGAAGCAGAGGATCAAATCAGTGAGCTGTACAAGGTAGAAAAAAAATCCCAGAAAGAGCAAGGAAAGGGAAAAAGACCCAAAAAGAATGAATAAGGGGTAAAGGAACTGCAGAACAACATGAAGTGTAATAATATCCATATAATAGGGATACCAGAAGGAGAAGAAGTGGAGCAAGGGATAGAAAACCTACTTGAATAAGTAATGATGGAAAACTTACTTAATTTGATGAGAGAAAAAGTCACACAAATCCAGGAAACACAGAGAGTCCCAATGAAGAGGAACCCAAGGAGGCCCACTGCAAGACCTATCATAATTAAATTGGCAAAATTCAAAGACAAAGAGAGAACCTTAAAGCCAGCAAGGGAGAAACAGGGAGTAACATACAAGGGAGCCCTGATAAGGCTAACAGCTGACTTCTCAACAGAAACACTATAATCCAGAAGGGAATGGCAAGAAATATTCCAACTAATGAAAAGCAAGGGCTGTAACCAAGACTACTAACCCAACAAGAATCTTATTTAAATGGAAAGTTAAATAAGGAGCTTCTCAGACAAAAGAAGGGTAAAAGAATACACGTCCACCAAACCAGCACTGCAAGACATACTAAAGGGACTGCTTTAAGAAGATGAGGAGACAGAGAGAGAGGAACACAGGTATAAAGGGGGAAAATGGCAATGAATAAGTACCTATCAACAATAAACTTAAATGTAAATGGATTAAATGCTCCAATCAAAAGACATAGGGTGGCTGAATGAAAAAGAAAACATGACCCACATATATACTGCCTACCAGACACCCACCTCAGAATGAAAGACATACACAGTCTGAAAATGAAGGGTTGGAAAAAAATATTCCAAGCAAAAGAACAGGAAAAATAAGCCAGCAGCAATACTTATATCAGACAAAATAAATTTCAAAACAAAGGCCATAAAAATAGACACAGGAGAGTTCATAATACTCAAAGAAAGAATCCATCAAGAAGACATAAACATGGTAAACATATATGTACCCAACATAGAAACACCCAACTATATATGGAAAATCTTGGAGGACTTCAAGAAAGATATAGACAGCAACACACTTATACTAAGGGATTTTGACACCCCATTGCTAAAAATGTGTAGATCTTCCACACAAAGGATATGGTGGTACTGAATATCACACTAGATCAAATGGACCTAGCTAATGTTATATATATATATATATATATATATATATATATATATATATATATATATATATATATATATATATATATATATATATATATATATATAAAACCTTTCATCCCAAAGAAGCAAAATATACATTCTTTTCAAATGCACATGGAACATTTTCAAAGATAGACCACATGATAAGACATAAAACAAGCCTCAGCAAATTAAAGAAAATTAAATCATATCAAGCATTTTCTCCTAACACAATGGCTTAAAACTAGAAACAAACCTCAAAGAAAAAACTAAAAAAACATTCAAATTCATGGAGACTGAATAGCATGCTATTAAACAATGAATAGGTTAAGAATGAAAACAAGGAAGAAATCAAGAAGTTTCTGGAAACAAATGAAAATGAACACATAACAGTCTAAAACCCATGGGACACAACAAAGGCAGTCGTAAGAAGGAAGTTCATAGCAATGCAGGCCTACCTAAAAAAGATAGAAACATTTCAAATAAACAACCTAACCATACATCTACAAGAACTAGAGGAACAACAACAAAGCCCAGAGTAAGTAGAAGGAAGGAAATACTCAAGATCAGAGCAGAATTAAATGACATAGAGACTAAAAGAGCAATTCAAAGAATCAGTAAATCCAGGAGCTGGTTCTTTCTAAAGATAAACAAAATTGACAAACCTTTAACCAGATTCACCACGAAAAAAAGGGAGAGGACCTGAATAAATAAAATCAGAAACAAAAGAGGATAAATTACAACTCTCCTGATACCACAGGAATACAAAGGATTATAAGAAATTAGTACAAACAACTATATGCCCAGAAATTTGAAAACCTGAGTGATATAGACAAATTTCTAGAAACCTATAATCTTCCAAAACTGAATCAAAGAGAGACAGAATGCCTGAAGAAATTGATAACAGCTAGTGAAAGTGAAGCAGTAATTAAAAAACTCCCTGTAGACAAAAGCCCTGGACCAGACATTTTCACAGGAGAATTTTACAAAATATTTAAGGAAGAGCTAATCCCTATCCTTCTCTAACTATTCCAAAAACCCTGAGGAGAAGGAAGACTTCCAAACTCTTTTATGAGGCCAGCATCATCCTAATTCCAAAATCAGATAAAGACACAACAAAGAAAGAAAACTACAGGCCAACATAACTGATGAAAATAGATACTAAAATCCTCAACAAACTATTGGCAAACCAGATCTAGCAATACATTAAAAAGATCATACATGATGATCAAGTGGGATTCATCCCAGGGATGCAAGGATGGTACAATATTCACAAATCAATAAACAATACATCACATAAACAAAATGAAGGACTCAAATCACATAATCATACCAATAGATGGGGGAAAGCATTTGATAATGCACACCAGCCATTTATGATAAAAATACTCTGCAAAGTAGAAGTAGAGGGAGCATACCTCAACGTAATAAAAGCCATGTATGAGAAACCTACACCAACATCATACTCAATGGGCAAAAACTAAAAGCGTTCCCCCTAAGATCAGGAACAAGACGAGAGTGTCTGCTTTCACCACCTCTATTCAATATAGTATTGGAAGTCCTAGTCACAGAGGTCAGACAAGAAAAAGAAATAAAAGACATCCAAATGGAAAGGAGGAAGTAAAACTGTCATTGTTTTCAGATGACATGATAATATACATAGAAAACCCTATAGAGTCCACCAAAAAACTACTCAACCTAATAAGTGAATTTGGCAAAACAGTGGGATACAAAGTCAATATTCAGAAAATGAAGGCATTTTGGTACTCTAACAACAAAATATCAGAAACAGAAATTAGGGGGAAAACCCATATACTATAGCAACAAGAATGATAAAGTACCTCGGAATATACCTAACCAAGGAGGTAAAAGACCTGTACTAAGAAAACTACACAACACTGAAGAAAGAAATTACGGAAGACACAAATAGATGGAAGCATATACCATGTTCATGGATTGGAAGAATTAACAACATTAAAATGTCCATACTGCCCAAAGCAATTTATAGATTCAATCCAATCCTTAGTAAAATACCAATGACATATTTCAAAGATAGAGAACAAACATTTCAAAAAGTTGTATGGAACCATAAACAACCTGAATAGCCTCAGCAATCTTGAGAAAGAAGAACAAAACAGGAGGGATCACAATACCTGATATCAAATTACATTAAAAGTCCAATGTAATCAAAACAATCTGGTACTTGCATAAGAACATAGATCAATGGAACAGAATAGAGAGCCCAGAAATAAACCCAAGTCTTTTATACCATTTATGACATAAAATGGAGTAAAAATAGCCTCTTCAATAAATGGTGTTGGGAGATTAGGACAGCTACTTGCAAAAAAATGAAATTCAACCACCAACTTACACCATACACAAAAATAAACTCAAGATGGATAAAAGACTTAAATATAAGTTGTGACATCATAAAAGTCCTACAGGAAAACATAGGCAGGAAAATCTCAGATATTCCATGCAGCAGTATTTTCACCTATATGTCCCCTAGGGAAAGGAATATAAAGGAAAGAAAAAACAAATGGGACTACGTCAAATTAAAAAGCTTCTGCACAGCTAAAGAAAACATCAGCAAAATAAAAAAGGAACTAACCGTATGAGAAAATATATTTGCTAATGATACCCTGTATAAAGGTTTGATCTCCAAAATACATAAAGAATTCACATGAATCTATACTAGGAAGATAAGCAATCCAATTAAAAAGTGGGCAACAGACCTGAACAGACACTTCTCCAAGTAGGACATACAGACAGTCCATAGACATATGAAAGGATGCTCAAGATCACTAGCCATCAGAGAGACGCAAATTAATACCACCTCACAACAGCAAGAATGGCCATCATTAACAAATCAGCAAACAAGTGCTGGTGAGGTTGTGGAAAAAAGTGAATCCTAGTACATTGTTGGTGAGAATGGAGACTAGTGCAGCCATTGTGGAAACAGTATGAAATTTCCTCAAAATCTAGAATGGAACTGTCTTTTGACCTAGGGATTCCATTGCTGGAATCCCTGTTGGATCCTAAGAATCCTGAAACACCAATTCAAAAGAACCTATGCATCCCAATGTTCATAACAGCATTATTTATAATAGCCAAAGTGCTGGAAACAGCCTAAGTGTCCATCAGTAAATGAGTGGATCAAAAAACTATGGTACATTTACATAAAGGAATACTATGCAGCAGAAAGAAAGAAAGAAGGAACTCTTACCCTTCATGATAGCATGGATGGAACTGGAGAGCATTATGCTAAGTGAAGTAAGTCAGGCAATAAAAGACAAATACAATATGATCTCACCTAAAAATGGAACCTAATCAACCAAAGAAACTACTGAGCAAAATAGAACCAGAGACATGGAAATAAAGAACAAACTGACAGTAGTAACCAGAAGGGTAGGGCGAAGGGGATAATGGGGGAAAAAGGGGGACAGATTGTCAAGGAACATGTACAAAAGACCCATGGACAAACACAACCTGGGGGGACGATTGAATGTGGGAAGGTGGGGTGTGGGTAGGCAGGGGAGAGTAATGGGGAAAAATGGGGACAAGTGTAGTTGAACAATAAACAAAAGAAATAACCTGCAAATTATTGGAAATTTTAACAAAATGTCAGAATGCATTTGGTATAGTTATGAATTTTAGCTCCTTGAACCACTTATCCTTCTCTCACTCATTCTGTTACCATATCTCTCATGTTCAATGTTTTCACTCATGCATCTAGTCATTCACATCTTACCTGCACTTAGTACGATAAGTTTCCTAGTTTATTATGTAATCACACAGCCAGTCAAATGTATTATTTATTACCTCTCCTTTGATTGTTCTTTCATTTACAAAATTGGTAAAAGGTCAACCTTTTGAACAGTAGTTTAATGACTGTCACTTGTTTTATTTACTCACAAATTACACATAGCCTTACTTTTCTGCTATTTAGTTTGATTGCTAACTGCCAGGACTTTTAAGTAGATATCCTTTTCTGTTATTTTTATTTTTTATATCCTCATCTGAGGATATGTTTATTGACTTTTTAGAGAGAGAGGGAGGGAGAGAGCGAGAGAGACAAAGAGAGAGAGAGAGAAACATCTGTGTGAGGGAGAAACATTGATCAGTTGCCTCCCATATGTGCCTCAACTGGGGGTTGAACCTACAACCTAAGTATGTGCCCTGACCAGGGACCAATTCACATCCTTTTGGTGCAACAGGTGACAGACACTCCAATCAACTGAGCCACCCAGGGCTAGGCATCCTTTTTGAACATGGGCAAAGTTGCAAAGTTCCAGCCAGTTTTTCATAGAAGACAGATGAGTTCGAGCAACTGCGGGAGGGAGGTTAGAAAAAGACTGAGTGAGGTGAGGAAGAGAGTATCTCTACTCCACAGCTAACCATTCTACCCAGTCCAAAAAGCTTCATCCAAGTTTTGCTGGAGAACGTACAGGAAAACTAAATCACAGTATGCTGAAATCTTCCGGGGAAAAAAATCAGCATATGTTGTCATTTTGGTGTTTGTGATGAAACAGAAGTACGGATGCCCACACAGTCAGCATGGGCTACAGAAATGTCAATGTATAATTATGGCAGTTTTGCAAATGCACATCTTCCTCTGACAGCCTCGACTTCCTATTTAATTGTTAGTTGGGAGTTTTACACAAAGTAGTGAGTAGAAAATTTAAATACTAGCACAATTTTCTCATAATCATAAAGCATAATAATCTCTTAGGAATTTAGGATTGGCTGGATTCCCAAGCACTTAGCAAACATCTTAATTATGCTGTTCTTAGAAGGTCTTTCTATGTGACATTTGATTAGATCACATAATTCTCAGAACACCAACCTCTCTGTGCACTAATAAATTGTCCTGCTCCATTAATGGTACTTGGGTGGCTCCTCATTAATGTCCCTTGACACCACTAAGCTATGAGAAAAAGGGATGTAGCTAACCCCTTTTCAAATTTCCCACACTACTTATGAAAATCAGAGCAGCTGACAAAATTTCATCAGATACTCACTGGGATAACGAGCTCTGCTAGTGGCATATTTATGATGTCACTTCATATTCATTGACCTCCCACCCCTAGGAACTGCTATAATGTCCCCACACTGCAGCACTTCCTGGACGACCCAGGCCCGAGTGCCAGGAAGTGCTGTCATCCTGGGGAAGCGCCGATCTCAGTGCAGTTACCGATACTCACCAAGTCACCTTTCCCACCTGGAAAAAAGCAGAATCCAGGAGAATGAAAATGGGGATTATAGGAAGACCTAACTTTTCCTTGGATTAGAAAACATTCACAAAGTTACATACTTACAAATGTGAATAGCAAAAATATTCTTGTCAACCTCCTATGAATAAGGTGTTGTTTTTCTCTAAATGCAAATATTTCCCCTGACTGGTGTGGCTCACTTGGTTGGAGTGTAGTTCCGTGAACCGAAAGGTCACAGGTTCCATTCCCAGTCAGGACACTTGCCTAGGTTGTGGGTTGTGTCCCCGGTTGGGGCACCTGCGAGAGGTAACTGGTAGATGTTTCTCTCCCTCTCTCTTCTTCCCTTCTTCTGTCTCTAAAATCAATAAGTATGTCCTGGGGTGAGAAAAATTAATGAGGAATGAATTAATGAATGAATGAATAAATAAATATGCAAATATCATACTTGGGAAAATAAAGTTATGATGACAGTTCATTTACTTACCAAACAAGATGGGAATCACTCAGGCAGGGCTGTGGAGGGGTGGGGGAAGCGGGAATATTGATTTTTCAGAATACTGGAAACTTGGAGGTGAAGATGTTCTTTGGGCAAGCCTGACAGTTTTTTCTGCTTTCTTCTCTGGGCAGAAATATGGCTATGCTCATGTTTTCTTTCGTCCCCTATTTTATTACAATATGATTGATATATAACATTGTGTAAATGTAAGGGGTACAGCATAATTTGATACATGTATATATTGTAAAATGATTACCACACTAAGTTTAGTTAACATCCATCACCTCACATACTTAAAAATTTTTTCCTGTGGTGAGAACTCTTATTATCCTCAATTAGCACCTTTTAAATATGCAATATTGTTAACTACCATTACCATACTGTACATTATATCCTCAGAACTTATTTATCATGTAAATGGAATTTTAACATTTGACCTATGACCTCTTCACCTATCCCCCCCATCAATCTGTTCTCTGTTGCTGAGTTGTTTTTGCTTTTTTTAGATTCCACGCATGAGATCATGCAGTATTTGCCTTTCTCTGTCTGACTTATTTCAGTTAGTATATGCCCTCAAGGTTAATCCATGTTGTCACAAATGGCAGGATTTTCTTCATTCATGGCTGAGTAATACTCCATTGTGTGTGTGTGTGTGTGTGTGTGTGTGTGTGTATCTCACATTTTCTTCATCCAGTCATCATTTGATGGACCCTTAGGTTGTTTCCATGTCTTGCCTATAGTAAATAATGCTGCAATGAGCATGGGGTACAGATACCTTTCTGACTTAGTGTTTTATCTTTCTTTGAATAAATATCCAGAAGTGGAATTGCTGAATCATATGATAATTCTATTTTTAATTTCTTGAGGAACCACCATACTGTTTTTCATGGTGGCTGTACCAGCTTGTACTCTCCCCAGCAGTGCACATGGGTTCCCTTTACTCTACAGCATCTCCAACACTCGTTTCTTACCCATTTGATAACAGTCATTCTAATAGAAGTAAAGTGATAACTCATTGCGGTTTTGATTTGCATTCTCCTGATGGTTAGTGATGTAGAGCATGTTTTCATGAACCTGTTGTCCATTTGAATATCTTCTTTGGGAAAATGTCTATTCAGATCCTTTGCCCATGTTTTAATTGGATTATTTGTGGGTTATTTGTTGTTGTTGTTGACTTGTATGCTTTCTTATATATTCTGGACATTAAGCCCTTATAGATATGCAGTTTGAAAATATTTTCTTCCATCCCATAGGTTGCATTTTCATTTTGTTAATCATTTCTTTTGCTGTGAAGAAGATTTTAGTTTGATGTAGTCTCACTTGTTTAGTTTGATTGTGTTCCTTGTGTTTTAGGTGACATATCCAAAAATTATTGCTAAGACCAATGTCAAGGAGCTATTCCTTATGTTTTCCTCTAGGAGTTTATGATTTCAGGTCTTACATTTAAGTCTTTATTTTGAGTTAATTTTTGTGAATGGGTATCATGCATGTGTGTGTATGTGTGTGTGTGTGAATATATAGTATTCCAAGCAACCATTTATTGAAGAGACTGTGTTTTCTTCAGTGAGTAACATAAAATTCATTTGGAACCATGAAAACCCCTGAGTAGCCAAAGAAATCCTGAAAAAGAAGAATGAAATTGGACATATCATGCTTCCTGATTTCAAATTATATGAAAAATCTATAGTAATCCTAACAGTATGGTATTGGCATAAAAGCAGTCACATAGATCATGAAGCAGAATCAAGATCCCAGAAATACACACATGAATATATGGTCAACTAATGTTCGACAAGGGATCCAAGAACACTCGATAAATAAATGTCATCAAAACAAGAATTCAAAAAACTGAGGAGACTCTTAGGAACCTCTGGGACAACGTTGAATGTCCCAACATCCAGATCATAGGGGTGCCAGAAGGAGAAGAGGAAGAGCAAGAAATTGAAAACTTACTTCCAAAATTAATGAAGGAAAACTTCCCCAATCTGGCAAAGAAAATAGACTTGCAAGTCCAGGAAG